>PVKA01016083.1:8880-48766 GCA_004027165.1 Ctenomys sociabilis | reverse complement strand
AAAAAAAAAAAAAAAAAAAAAAAAAAAAAAAAAAAAAAAAAAAAAAAAAAAAAAAAAAAAAAAAAAAAAAAAAAAAAAAAAAAAAAAAGAAAGAAAGAAAGAAAGAAAAATGTCAGTGAACGGGACCGGCAAGATAGCTCAGTGGTCTAAAGTACCTGCTTAGGCAAGCTTAGGCAGACACAGGGGACTGTGGTTCAATCACCAGCACAACATGCTGTGCCAGCCCTGGAGAGCTGGCAAGGAAAGAAAAAAAGAAAGAACGAAAGAACGAACGAAAGAAAGAAAGAAAGAAAGAAAGAAAGAAAGAAAGAAAGAAAGAAAGAAAGAAAGAAAGAAAGATTCTGTGAACACTAGGAAGATCTGTAGCTGCAGACTGAGATAATAAATAAAAGAGAATCATATATCTAGCTAGAAAACAAAGTTTTGATTGCATACAGCATTATGCTATGCCCAAATGGCTTCTCACTTTAGGAACAAAGATGGAAACCCTCAACACTTCTAGTTTTCTGATACATTGCTTGACTCACTGAAGAGACTTAAGCCTGGCCCACAGGGCTGGGGAACACAAGAAACAGAACAGGTGCTGGTGGACATAAATGAAGCTCAACTTCACAAGTGCAAGGTGACAAGACCATCAATGCCATCAGCTAAGACCATCTGTGCCACACGTACTTGTGGGTCACCCACATAACTGTAAGCACAGCGTAAGTGAAAGGCATCACTCCCAAAAACGTGTTGGTCATCCAAGCCTGAAGACAGTGATGCCTGAGCTGCAGGTGGCAAGGGAAGGCTGTGCAACAAGAATTGTCAGAGTTCCAGGGTCAAAATGGAAAGTCCCTTCCTTCTTTATTCTTGCCAGCAATGCCTTGTTCTTTTTTTTTGGCAGAACAGGGGACTGAAGTCAGGCCCTTGCACTTTCCAGGGAAGTGCTTATTCCACTGAGCCGTCTCCCCAGCCCCAAAGGTGGGATTTTTTTTTTTTGAGGGAACCAGGATTGAACTCAGGCCCTCATACTTGCCAGGCAAGCATTTATTCTACTGGGCTATCCCCCCACCCCCTGTCAGCATTACTGCCTTGTTCTTTGCTAAGCCTAAAACATGAACGAGAGGAAGAGAAGACTAAAATATTCCTAAGTAGCTTTCTAAGTCTATGTTACCTTCTCCTGCATAGTAATTGCTGACAGAAAGGAATAGGAATCCTTTTTTTTCTTCCTTTAGAGAAGAAAGTCTGTTTGAATATCATCCCTTTTGACCACTTGTGAATCAATAATTGAGTAACTAACAGTTGCTGTGGAGTAGGATGGCTACTGACAAGTAGACTACCGTGCAGAGAGGGGTAAGGGTGTGTGCTGCCTTCTAGCTGTTTTCATAAGCTCTTTGCCATGTGTACATATTTATGAGATAATATGCATATGCACATCCACACCTGCCTTATAACAGCAACTCCTTTAACTCCTCCTATTTGAAGTGTGACAAAATATAAGGGTAATGCAATCCGAATATTCACATAACCCTCTTCCTTGAGGGCAAAACATTTGCCTGACACAGAGGTATATTATATCTTCCAGACTTGGAAATTGCAACATAAAACCAACAAAAATAAGTAAGCTCATACTTTTTCAGAACCTATGATGTTGAAGAACTGTTCTAAGGGCATCATATCCATTACTTTGTTTCATTATTAATTGAGGAAATATACTAGCATGGAAAACACCCTAGACACAGCTGACAAGAAGGAAAATGCCCTGTGAGGGTAACAAGGGGAGCACCCTCTGTTTCAGCCCAGCTTCTCCAAAATGTTTCTTCCCTCCATCTTCACAATTTATGGGCATCATCACTCCATCTTTAAACTTAGGCTCTAGGTTGCCAACACAGACTGCAAATCAGAATTTCTTCTATGTTTTTAGGGAAGGGTTCACAGGGAGTTCAGGATCTCATTAGTAGATTGGACTCATAGTGATCCACCTGTTTACAGCCTCCCAAAAGTTGGGATTATAGGTGTGCACCACCATGCCCAGTCTGACTTGCCATCTCAGCATGCCCTGGGAGCAGGGCTGGCCTGGCAGGCCTGGGGATCAAACCCCTGGTCTCTGTGCCTGCTGACAGGCACTTTAATCTGCTGAGCTATTTGACAGAATTTTTGATGGGGTTCTGAAATCTCTTTAGATCCTTATTCAATCTTCTAGGATCTCAACTCGAATCCTAGACTCTTATTTTCTAAAGCACCATGAGTAAATCTGCTGCCAAGTCAATATTACATGCCAGAGCTTGGGATGTGGCTCCGAGCTAGTATACTCGTGGCCCTGGGTTCAATCCCCAGTACCACCAAAAAAAATATTATAAACCACTTTATGGCAGTTTCAGAATGTATATGCTGAATTTGCTAGAATAGCCATCAAAAATACAGAGTTAAAAGAATCTCACATCTTTCACTCAAAAGCAGAAGCCGGGCGTGGTGGCGCATGCCTGTAATCCCAGCACTAGGGAGGCTGAGGCAGGAGGATTGTTGTGAGTTCGAGACCAGCCTGAGCTACAAAGTGAGCTTAAGGCCAGCCTGAACTGCACAGTGAGACCCTGTCTCAAAAAAGACAAAAAAAAAAAAAAAAAAAAAAAAAAAAAAAAAAAAAAAAAAGCAGAAAGTTCAAGGACCACTTCCAGCAACACAGACTTTCTGTACATGCATACCTAGAAAGTGAGACTGGAGTTGAGGAAACTGAGCCAGTTGATAAATGACCAAAGTGGCATTGTCAGCTATGAGGTAGAAACTGAAATCATGTGACTTCTTCAATCTGCAAAACACTCAAGATGAAAGGGAATGGAACTGAGTACATTGCTAGTATGATTGGGGACTTTACTAGATTTTTATGTTCTGGATTAAGGTATAAAACTACAAAATCAGGTGTCCATATATAATTTCTACTCCATTAATGCAATATATAAAGTTTAACCAAAATGTTTATAACCTATTTAACCATGCAGAAGGCATGCTTACTCTTCTTCATCAGTAGTCTTAAATTCATAGCTGTCTATTCGTTCTGATCATGTATGAGAGTATGCTTTGTGCTAAGGAAAATAGTCTATTGATTATTAGAGGTGGCATTGCTGATATTTGCTTTTATAAGGCTAGAAGTAGATTTCTGACAATTCACCTGCTCTCTTTCAAACAGTCCCACCTCTGTGCCCCTTAGTCAGTGTTGCACATTAGCTGGCCAGCTCATCATTAAGGAAAATGGTGAGCAAATTTGAAAGAGGATCTATTTGTTCATTAAAATATAAGCCATGTGTCAGAAATGGTTTTACATAGCATCAGTACTAAGAAAACAGAAGGGAGTTTTTACCCTTGAGAATCTTTCAGGTAGTTTGGAAACAGTCATAGAAACAGATTAATGTGTTAAATGCTGTAATAGAATCGTGCACACGATGGTAGATGGTATCACAGCAAAATGAAAGCAATACCTTATTTTAACTGAGGACATCAGCAGTGATAACATTTAGGTTACATCTTGAAGGTTGCATTGGATAATATTTACTTTCTCCTAATATTTATTGCCTGTGGCTAGTTGTAATATGCCAGAATTTCTTATATAAGTGGGAAAAGCATAGTCTGTGATTTTAAACACTCTTCACACCTTTATAAGGTAATTTCTATTAATCAGAGGTATAACTTAAGTTAACAGATGATTACCCTTCACATTTGAGCAAAGATACAAATTTAGCTAGATAGATTGCTCATAAGCAGTTCTGATATACATATAGTGTTTCATGTGGAAAAATCCAGACCTTAAGTGAAGTACTGGGATAAAAAAGACAAGCTATAACTTTTTTTTTCTAAATTGAAATCCCTATCTGATTGGCATTTTCAGAAATATATATTTGTTATATCTATTTTACTGTGCTAGACAGAATAATTGCCCCTAAAGTGATATCCATATACCAAAGGCCAGAACCTCAGGGTGTATTACCTTACATGGTAGAACACACTTTTCAGATATGAAGTTAAGAAGCCTAAAATAGGAAGATTATTATTATTCTAGGTTTTCCAGGTGTCCTTATAACATGAACCTTTGTAAGAAAGAAGGGTTTCACAATCAGGAAAGACTGCAGAAGTAGAGGTTGGAGTGGTGTGCTTTGAAGCAGAGCAAAGAGTTACAAACCAAGGAAGGCTGCCTCTGGAAGCCGAAAAGGTGAAGGCCTGGTTTTCCACTGGAGCCTTTAGCAGAAATGCAGCCTGACTGACGCCTTGATTTTGTGACTATAGGACTCTTTTTATTGTTTACTCTTATTGTTTACTTTTGACCTCAGGATATGTAAGACAGAAGTCTGTTTTTTTTTTAAGAGTAGGAAAGTTTATTGGAGACTAGAAATGGGGAGTGAGGAATAGAAACAGCTCCTGAGAGATGTGAAGGGTCCCAACTGGGTTGCCCTGTGGGTTATCTAAATTACTACATTTGTAGTCATTTAATACATTAGCATTAGTAGTTAATACATTTACCAAAGCCTGAAACAAAGGCAGACTAGCTGTGTGAGAATGGAAAGCTGCATAAAACTGTATCACTTTTATGAAGAAAAGAATGAAGGGGGCTTGCAGAGACCAGGGAGAAGGGTATTAAGGGTATTTTCTCCTCTTTGATAAGGAATTTTGTCATCTTCAGTGCAGCTGTAGCATTTCTTTTTTCCCCACAGTATTCAAAAGTACAGAAAAAAATATTGAGCTGTCCATTGAACAACACTCAGTCTTTGGACTGTTTATTTTCTTTCATAAAAAGATTATAGTGTCTTTATGGTGTGGAACAACCTAGATGTTCTCAGTCTGATTAATACTATCAGAATATTGGCTATAGCCAATGGTATGGTTCAGTCTATGATAGTCCAGAAAATATGGTGGTAGATGGTTTATCCATGATATTCAAATTCCAGACACCACCATTTAATGTAATTATCATACATGTAAGGGTCAAAGAAAGCATAAAATCACAAGTGAAAACACAAAAGGAACAATCCTAGGAAAAACAAAGCCCTGACATTTTCTGTCCTGTTTCTCAAAAATCTCTGATGAAAATTTTTGTTTCACTGACATAACCACCACAGCTGGGTCTCTTAGTTTGCTGAAAATATTGTTGGGGCATCAGAAGCATGAGGCTAGCTGCAAAATCCAAAGATTATACACAGAGTTAACTGTATACAATGGGGGTTATAATAAAGAAATGGACCAAAAGAGGAAGTCGTATTTGTTTTCTGTAGACTGTAAGAAAGTGTAGTAATTGTATGCTTCCTATGGACATCGTTCAATGCACACCTTTGTGTTGCTTATTTTATATGGCAGACAGCATACTGGAAAGATATGAGAGAGTGATTTTAAAAAATACCGGGTCCTTGGCTTCATAAGATGAAAATTTAATGAGGAGGACAAAAAGACAAGCACAAAGGATTTTGAGAGAGTGTGAAGCTAGCATGGTTAGTCTGCAGTTAGCCAAGGAAAGATTCCTTTAAAGAAGGCTGATTTAACTGACAGTTGAATACAAGCAGAAGATCCTCAAAGGAAAGAGCCTGAATTATAGGCAAACATGCCTGCAAGCCTGGTGCTCAGGTAGCCAAAACATAGCCTAACATAATCTATTCCAACAGATGTTTGAAAAACAAATTTCAAAACCCTGGTAGCTTGGGGCAATAACCAATTTCAACAATTTTTTAACAAACAAGGAGGAAATAAGAGTACTGTAATACCTTGGTTCAGGAATGTTTCTGCTTATAAATGATTAGGTTTGTAAACAGAAGTGTCCAGCAAAATTTTGATTCCCTTATCACCTTCACATAGGGTGACAAGCACAATGGTGGCCATCTCCCCCCAGCACAAGAAGGAACATGGCCATCTTCCCCAGAATTGTGGAACAAATTAAGTTTGTGTGCCAAGGCATCACTAAACTATAAAGTGGTTTTATAAAAGCATGAAAATCACATTTTTTTCAGAAAGTATGATTTTCATGAGTTGGGACAGTGAAATAATATAGTCATAATCAGGAATGAGATCAACTGAAGGGGAAGCAGTTCCCCAGAGAGAAGACAAATACTCCCAGAGAAAGAAATCATCATTAGCTTGTACACAGAGAACCCTAATTCTGACTAAAGAAATAAACAGAATAGTCTGCGTAAAGCAAATCGGCCCATCTTCACCTGAAAAACACACCCAGCCTTCCGTGGAACTGAAAGTTCAGCCATAACATTAGTGCCTTCCAACCAAGAATCCTTGTAAAGCACCTAGGTATGAAGTGTCTGCCACACTTGCGACTTATCTGACAATCCCTTCTCGTGTCACTAAATAATCTGTCCAGGAAATTAAGTGGCACACAATTTTAAACTTGAAACAGCCTGAGATGTAGTTGCTTTGTCCTGAATATTCTGACAGACAATTTTCCCCTTTTTTTCATTTTCATAAATATAAAAATTTTAAGGGATGAATAGGTTGCCCTGCCATTGCTTATCATGCGGGTGATGAAGATTTATGATGTACTCACTCCAAGATGACAGTAATACAGCTCTGCTGTGTCTTTCTTTGAAAGAAAACATGTAAGAAGCTTAGGATGGAGGCACAGTTGAAATTTCATACTTTAACCTTTTCACATTTGGTATTCAAGAATGTTCAAATGCCTGAATGTGGGCATTGGGAGAATTTGGAGAGGGTGCACATAAAAGTTCAGTATGGTCCAAACTCCTTCCATAATTTACTATCTTCAGCGTTGCAGTAGTAAACAATTAATTAAGGAAATGAATCATTTATGCATTTATTCAGCAGGCATTTGCCGAACACCTAATATTAGGTAAAGCACATTGCTAATACAAGAGATGAAATTCTAATGGCGAGCCAGATGTGAATGTAAATAACTATAAAGCATGTGAGAAATCATCAAAAAATAAAACTGAAGTCTATTGCAACAAAATTAAAGTACAGAATTTGTCATTGTACCTTTAACCTAACTTAGAAGTGTTAGGAAATAATAAATCGGGGACAACAAAGATTAGAAAGGGCCTACTATTCAGACCCAGAGAAGAATACCAGAGTGACCTTTGCCTTGACATTTGCAAAGCCTCCTATTATCTACTCCTGACAACAGGTTACCTTTGATTTAGAAAATATTCCAAGATATAACATTAAAATATCAAGCAAAATGACTTGTTATTCACTTCAGATACCTTCAGCACTTTAGCTTTAAAATTCTAGTCAAAGTTAATAGAAGATAACTCACTATTTCTTTTCTTGTATTTTGCTACATGAAATCCTTTCTGTGAGTAATCATAGACATAAATTCAAATTTTTGACACATCTTTGCTTTTAGGGTTTCTCATTGGTAGACCCTGATTCACTAGAACTCTCAGAAGTAGTCTGTGTGGGTTTTCCAATGGCCTCAATCTGGAGATTTGTTTATAGAAGATCCTTTAATTGATGTCTTAAATGCTGAACCATCAGAAACTACTTTTCATTTTTGAAAGGGATGGAAACTAATTATGATGTTTTGGTTCCTCTTTATTTTTAACTTAAAATGGGATGGATGAAACCTGGAGTGTCCCCAAGTAGATCAGGATGTGACAATAAAATTAACTGATGGACATGCAATTTTGTTTCTACCTATTTTGTTTCTTTTCTGCATTCCTGTGGCTATGTCCCAAGGTCTTAGCATTTTCTATTTTCTCTACTTCTTGACTCCTTTCTTGGCATCCTTCCCATGAGTGACTTACTCCTTTGAGGATAGAAGAAAACACCCATTTTTATATTCATTTGGGAGTCTTTTTTTCCTTTTATATAAACATTACATTCTAAGTACTGCTGCCAACACTCAACCCTGCACCATCAGCCAGCACTGATGTTTTACATTTCTTTTTTACAAGCAGTGAAAGAAATGCTACCACCATTCCTTTCTCTTACCTGGCTTGAGATTTGCTCTGTGGCTGGAAACAAGTAGGCAAAAGTGTCTGCAAACTTCCCAAGACATGTTTGCATTGAAGAGGCTATAGCGCATGAAGACAAGCATGTTCCCTGGACTTATCTCTTCCAATAATGAGAGATTGAAGCATGATCAGTGAATTGGGACTGAAACAGGTCATAAGAATGCAAGACCCATCCCAAAGGCAAAGGCCAGACAAATCAATCCAAGACCAGGAGGCCAATTTAAGAGGCCCAAGTCTCTTACTGCAGGTGCTGATGACATTTTGAGCTGATGATTGCCCTTACTTGTTTCATACCTTGGGGGATGCTTAGCCCCCACTCACCCCCATCCTCTAAGAGCCAATAATTTCTCCTCATCATTGCAACAAATGCAGGAGCTCTTTCCTGTATGTGCTCAGGGGAAAGCCACTGCCTCGAGTATAAACCAACATGCAAGAGAGACTGTGACAGGAAGAGGATGCCTGGTGGAGAACCCACAGAGGCAGATGACAAGGAGCAATAAAGTTAGTGATTAAATGTGGCACAAAAAAAAGCCCAAAAGTCTCTAGGCCTATGTCTCAGATGGCTGGGAATGCTGTCCTGGACACAAAACACAGACCATGATCATGTCATTTCTACAACACAGCAGATATTCTACATTTTATCCTTCTTAAATCTCTTTCTTGGTATCCACTTACATATCAATGTATATAATTTACATGTACTTTATATATGTTTATATATTATCTATCGTTATATGTGTAAATTTCTGCGGTAAATTATTTGTGGCTATTCTCAAGTTGTCCTCATAGAATGTCGGGTGAAAATTGATTATATATGTTTTTGGATTCTCTTATAAAGAAAGAAAGGGCTGAGCTCAGTAGTCTAAGCACCTGCCAGGTATGCTCAAGGACCAGGGTTCTATCCCCAGTACCCACATGCTGTACTGGCTGGCCACCAAAACTGGGTGTCATGGGGCACACCTTAATTCCAAGTCTGGGAAGGTTGAGACAGGATGATCAATACAAGTCTGAGCTGTGTAGAAAGACCCTGTACCAAATACATAAATACATACATAAATAAAAAATAAATAAATAATATTTTTTAAATTAAAAAAAACCTAAAACAGTTGAAAAACGTTAACCTCAATGAGATCCAGGAAAACTGACACTTCCTCGAGTGGTAGTATGTGCAACAAACTTCAAATCCCTAACTAATGGACAGATGTACAATTTGTTTTCCATTTCTACTATTTGTTCTCTTATTCTTACTTCTGCCATGCCTACGGCTTAGAGAATTCTGGTTAGACCTGAAGGAATGACTCCCATCCTTGAAATTAGGTAGAACCACTGTAGCGGGCCTACTTCTCCAGCTCTTCGCTGGATCACATCATTTTTATAAGCAAAGTACAAAGGATTTGAGAATGTGTGAAGCAGCATGATGAGTCTGCAGCTAGCCAAGGAAAGAGTCCAAAGAAAGGAAGAAAGGCCATGCCAACTGCAAGTGCTTTGAAGCACCATGTCAGAGCACAGCTCAAGGAAACATGTTTAAGGGGTATTTTTTATTTTGCTTGGGGTTTGTTCATTTTGTTTCTTTTAATGGAAGAAGAACTTGTTTCTAGAACTCAGAGGACTAAACCCACAGTCTATCTGAAAATTAAATAAACAACTTTGGGTACAGGCTCTCACTATGCAGCTCCAACTCGCAGTGATCCTCGTGTTTTCAGCCTCCTTAATGCTTGGATTGTAGGCTTATGCCACCATGCCTGGACTCAGTCACTGGCTCAGCGCACTCCAGGGGCAGGTCCAGCAGGGCATGCAGGACCTAGGATTGAACCACAGTCCCTTAGCTTACCAAAGCAGGCACTTAGTCCACTGAGCTATGTCATCAGTTGTATGTACAGAAATTTTAATAAGCACTTATTGTTGACATCCATCTCCATTTCTGTTTCTCCTCATCAGTGATCAAAAATATCCCTTAATACGCATGATTGGAAAAAAACTCTGGCAGTCCAAATCCTTTAAGAAAACCATGAGTGCTAAGATATTCACTACTTTCTCAAAGAACTTGTTGCATCAAAATATTTCTTAAAAAGTCATTAACTCAAGACTTGATTTTTAAGTAAGATTTTTCCCCTATAAGCTGTCTCTCTCCCTCCCCTCTCTTTCTCTCTTTAAATGTATTTGGTACAGGGTCTCACTGTGCAGCTTGGACTCGTAGTGATCTTCTTGTTTTAGCCTCCCCAGTGCTGGGATTACAGGTGTGTGCCACCACGCCCTGACTCAGTGTCCATAGCTCGCCTGGAGGGGGGGGGGCGGGACCTGCAAGCATATGGTGGCAGCTGTGTGTCTCTTACTATTCTCAGCAGAATGTACACAGCAACCAAGATGCTAAGATTCTGTGTCACTAAGTGCAGAGCTCTATGTCTGGATCTGCATTCATTCTATAGCTTTCGAGCTTTGCATTCTGTGGCTTTCTAAATCTTTCAGTGGGAAGTTGTAAAGTGTGCAGAAGCAAGGGCACTGGGAGGTTCCTGGTACCACCACATGCATCACTCCACCATCTCTAAATCAAAAGAGGGTTGCTTATTTTATACTACTTCTTGTGTTAACAGTGGCGAATAGCAGAGTCCAAGCTAGCCATTTCAGGCTTTTTCCAATAAAAGTCAAAATAGAAGCCAAAATAAACACTCTTTCCTTACTGGGGGATGATAGAAACTTGAGAGAGAAAAAAATACTTTGAATTTTAAATGTTCTCATAGTCTGCTGTTTGCTATCTTAGCATTTTTGGTATAAGATAGGATCTTTTTGAGATCTGAGTAGTACATGTGTAAAAGTGAAACAACACCTAAAATACAAAATTTTAAAAAGTTTCATACCATACTTGGATTGAAGAAAAGTAATTAAGAAAATAATTACAAAGTTAGGGTAAACATCCTGAGGATGCTCTAGTCTTAAAATCCTAAGAAAATTCAAAAACAGGATCATTAATGGGTGATAATTCAGTATATCCTTGTAAAACACATTTTAAGTGATGACACACCAACTTCAGATTCATTTTTTGGATGGTTTTCAAGTTCCTCTGAAAAGGTGGACAATGATTTAAAGTGGTGCTTTAAAAGGTTTTGATCTATTTTAACCACCATCATTTTTTATTTTCATTAGCAAATCTAGATGGTAAAGCAGAAAACATATCCATCCAATTTAGAGACCAGCACTCCAGAAAAAGTTGTTTGCTTAATGGAAGGCAAAGATTTTTTCTTAAATGCCTGACACATCTCACAGGTGTGTAGAAATTTAATAAACCAGATTTTAGCAAGTGTCTAATGATTTTTAGTCATGTACAAAAGCAAAGAAAATATCCAGTAACTTTGTTCCATAAAGCCTCTGTTTCATTATACACAAAATGAAAACAAAAGCTGCGGATTTAGCTCAGGGGCACAGGGCCTACCTTGAAAGCACAAGGTCATGAGTTCAATATCCAGCACAAAAATTAAAAGCAAAAATAACTGTGTCACAAATGAATGTGTGGCAGAGTTTCTGGACCACAGAAAGGCACTCATTAATTGAAACTTGTGATTAGCAATAAAAACTTACTTCCATCATAATAGCAACTCTCTTAGGATATGGTATTTCAGAGAAAGATTGAATGTTCAACTTAGCAGGAGAGATTCAAGACACCACCTGCCAAGAAATGCAAACTCTGCAGAATGACTCAGTAAAATGCAGAAAAGATAAGGAAAGACGCTCTCTTTGTAAATCAATTAAATCAATTCCACGAAAGTTTATTGAGAGCCTACTATTCACTAAGTAATGTATTGAATCCAGGAGATTTTAAGATTAATAAAAGCAGTATCTTGTTCCCATAGGGCTTACAAACTGGTAAGAAAGATCTTACAAATATATAATCCCATAGAGGAGTTTAAAAGAGTAGAAGCAGAAGATTAACCTAGGAAGGTCACGGAAAGCTTTGAAGAGTGGGTAATACTGAAATACAAGCTGGATCTAGTTGCTGGTGCGCAAAAGCCTTTTATCACTAATTTCGGTCAACTGCCTCTTCATCTTCTCTATACTCAAGAGACTTCCTAGGGCTACAAATTTCCAATTTCCTAGTCCTTCTGAGAGCTGGTACCTTATATACAGAAAGTATAAATTCCTATTGATTATTAAAACTAAACAAATAATAAGATTCTTTTCTTTACATCATGCAGTAGCGCATTGTTTGCCTGTCTACTATGGCTAGGTAATGCAAGGGCAGGAAAGGAAACATGGTTGAAGTATTTTATTAAAGGGAGACTCTAGCCCCTATGCCTGCCTTGGGGGCCCACACAACAATAATTGTGCAGTTTATTATGTAAAATTAAACTCTAATTATTCATCGTGAGGTAATCTCAAGCTTCTGTCTAAGAAATGCATGAGATCAGGTACTAATAGTGTCAAAAGGTCACAAAAATGCTACTATATCAAAGAGAATAAATCTACATTTTAAAAGTGCTTATGTAGACTCAAAACTTAATACCTATTCTTTTCCTTCCATGGATTTTCAGTTATATTGTGTTAAGAATCATAGTTTAAGTTCCACTATGAAAGACAGAGCACCTTTAAAAGGACACTGAAAGGCACCATCTGTTCAGGCTCAGATCTTGAAAGAAAAGATTTTTTAACTCATTAATAATAAAAATGGCTCTCCAAAAAAATAGACTGGATATATCCGGATATAGTGTTATGATTAGAAATGAAAGCAAAACAGCCTTCCCTAAAAGCTGAATTTCTTAATTCAAACATATAGCATGGTTGCTAATGAAAGTAAAAACACTGATATGTATAGAGACTGAAGAGTTTTGAGATTTTTACCACTGACCGTCTGGTTGCATTCACACTTATAGTGAAATCTTAAAATAGCAAAATTTCATTAAAATCCTAAAAGAAGTTCATTACATGTTAGATGCTTCAATTGTATGTCTACTTCTGAGCAGAATATGTGAGTTTTGTTCCTTCCATGACATCACAGTGGTAACAAGTTTGGGGACACGCAAATGTCTAGCATGCTTAAGGTGGATCTAGCAACCACACACTGAAGGAGTGTCTTTCCACGAAGCTAGAGGAGTAGTTACTGTTGATAAAATAACAATACTTTACCACATGCCACTCTTTGACCTCTACATTTGGGGAAATAGAAGCTAAGTTAAATTCCTTGACCACAGTCATGTACATAGAAATTGGTAGAGCAGGAACTCAAATCTGTCTATCTCCACATCCAGATTATCTTTTTCGGTTATGTGATGGGATTTTCTGCTCCAGTCAGCTGTCTTCTTACACCTTCAAATACTATGGTAGTCCCACATGCACACCCAGTCCTCCTTATTTAACCAGTTCAAAATTCCTCACACCAATCCACTATTTAAAACACCATTTCTCAGAGTTCCAAAAGTTCTTCAGAAATGTTATAAATAACAACAGTAGCCACAATAGTACTTTGCCTTCTTACTAATTCAGAAGGGTTTTACCCATTATAACAGCTTTATTAAGGCTTAATTACATAATATAAAATTCCATCATTTCACGCACACAAATTCAGTGACTTTTGGCAAAATGTACACAACATATAATCATTACCAAAATCATAATAGCTTTTGCAGCTACTTAGAAACAATTTTGTACTATTTTACTCTGGGCAGCCCCCAATCTACTTTCTGTCACTATAGTTCTGTTTATGTTTTTCTTTATTTTTTTATAATTTAACATGAATGACATATAGTTCGTGGACTTTTATGTCTTATGTCTTTTACCTAGGATAATGTTGAATTTTATCCACGTTGCACATGTTGTTAAGGAATGTTATGCTAGTAGCTGCCCTTTGAATTGTATTCAGTTTGAAGCTAACACCAATAGGTGCTCTCCACATTGTCCTACAGGTCTTTGAGCAGACATTCATCTGTCTATTCTCTTAGGTAACACTTGTAGGATTGTCAAGTGGATAAATGGACATTTCACTTCATATGGCTTGGCTTGATCTGTTTTCCAACATGGGTGCACCAGTGTGCATTTCCATGACAATCGTACAGCACCTCAAGTAGCCTATATGCATCAGCTCTTGGTAGGCTTGGTCTTCTGTGTCAGTACACAAGTTTTCATCCTTCGTGTGCAGTTGGCACATAGACATAACACAGCTTAGTTCCTGCTTTCACCTCATTTCCTCCCTTCCCATCTTCCCTCCTCCAACTCTTGGTCTTTTCCCACTTAAGAAGGATCTGTTTCCTGACTTTGCATGATCTAACTTTTAGTTTTGCTCTCTATTTATAGTTCATATCTGTATTTTTCTTTATTCTTTTCTACAATAAATAGCCTCTTAAAGGGTGATCAGCAAACAATATTTTTGTGTGAAGTTAACTTTCTGTCAACTAGATTGACCTAAAGGGTACCCACATGAAACCTTATTTCTGGATGTGCCTGTGAAAGTGTTTCAGGAAGAGTAAGAGTGCAGAGAGAAGATCTGCCCTCAGCAGTGGACCCAGCTCCCCCGGTCAATGCAGAGCCTGAATATTCTAAGCAGAAATACAAGTACAAGGTAGATTTTTCTCTTTCTTCCTGATCTCCATCTTCCTCCTTCAGACATCAGAGATCCTGGTCCTCTGGCCTTAAGTTACTTACTGATTTTTATTTATTTTTAATTTTTTATTAGTATATGTTTATGACACATAATGAAAGTACTCATTGTGGGACTTTGGTAAATATCCACATCCCATCTTGATCCTCATTACTTTTCCTTCCTTTTGCATCCTTCCTAACCTCATGTCACCTTCTCATCTCCACAAAATCTATTTTCTGTAACCCTTGATAATCCTTAAGCTCCAAAACATGCATTCAGACCTTCCTCCCTTTTTTGTCTCACCCTCTTGGAGTTGGACTGAAGGTTTCCCAGCTTACAGAAGGCAGATTTCTGGACTAGCTATGGGAGTTAACTTTTTGTACTAAACCTCTCCTCTCCTCTCCTCTCCTCTCGTTTCCTCTCCTCTCCTCTCCTCTCCTCTGCTCTCCTCTCTTCTCCTCCTTTCCCCTGCCTTCCTCTCTTCCTTTCCCCTCCCCTCCCATCCTTCCCTCCCTCTTTCTCTCTCTCTGCCTTTGTTTCTCTCTCTTTCCCTGTCTCTGTCTCTCTCTCCCTGTCTCTGTCTCTGTCTCTCTCTCTCTCTCCTGCCCCTGCCTTCCTTCCTCTCTCATTGCCTTTCCCCCTCTAATTGATTCATTTGCTTTCTCTAGAGAATCTTGATTAATATAACCTATTTTATGTATTTTGTTATTTAATTCCTTTCTGATTCTAGGCAAAAAGAATTTTAAAATTTTATCTTGTTCTTCATGTTTCTTTCCCCATCTTTAAGAAAGAGCAGTATCAGTCTTTTCTCTATTCTTTCCAGAGGCATTAACTAATATTGGCTGGTTCTAATTTCATCTACTTTCTTATTCTGTTCAATAGAGAGAAGTCATAAGCAACACATATTTGTAATCAAGATCTTTAGCTTTGTGCCACTATCCAAGCACCTGTGCTATAACTGAAATCTCCTGAGGGGCAATTGGGTTTATTGTGAAAGACTGACACAATTGAATATTAATGTCTTCCATCGAAGCAGGAAAGTGTAATACATTTGTCTCATATTCTATATCTTTGCTCAAGGCTTCAAGTCTTAATTTAAATTCAGAAGTTTTCAGCAGAAAACATTTCATAGAGTCTAACTCTCATGGTTTATCATGCATAATGATACAAAGAAACAGAAATGGTCCTAATATCTACAGTTACTTAACAGGAAAAGAAAAATTCTAAGATATTACTAAGTCTAAATCCCAAGGAGTAGCAAATAGAATGAATGCTATAAGTGGGCATTTGATGGTAACATAACTGAGACATATGAAATTTTTGAAAGGAAGAGGTAAACCAAGCCTTCAGTGATTCCCAGGACTAAACCCAGAAAATGAGAGAGGTTTTCTAGGATCGAGCAGCCACTGCAACAGTGACCATTTTGGAATCTTAATGATCATATTATATAAAATCAGTAATAAGTATCATAGACATTAGGCAACATTATAGTAGATAAGAAAAGGAACTGGATGAATATAATTCAGATTTTGGTGAAACATGTTAACCAGGATGTTGCCAGAGCACAGCCAGGCAAATGATAATGCTCTCATCTCCCTCCAATCACAGGTGATGTTGCAATAGGTCCTGTGCTGTCTGATTTAATTATTCTATGATCCCATGACTTGGTAACTGCAGTCCTAAGTACAGTCTCTCTTTTTTAGGGGTAAAGAATGGAAAGCTTTGAGAAGAAAATTTACCAAGGACATACAACTAGTAAACCCTGAAAGCAGTACTGGAAAACTGTGAATAGCATATGTCTTCCAAGTCACAGCTCGGGCTGTTAGCCATCATGCTGAGGGTTAGCTGGATGCTACAGGGTGCTGTGCATCTACTTTCTTTGCCTTGCTACACTCATCTCTTTATGGATAGGTATAGACTCCTACAGAAGACCCCAGCTTTCCAAGACACCAGGAAGATGGGTGAAGGAGGCAGCACACAACCTTGGTTCCCTCAGGAAAGAGATTCAAAGTTGGTCCCACATTTATTACTATCATCTTAAGGTGGTTTGTAATTATGTATTGTACAATAAAAATAGGTAGGCATTCATACTGTCATCTAATCGATAAAGACCTACCAATTTAGTTCAAGTTTTTGACAAACCAGCATGCTGCAAATTTAGGAATTTCTTTTTCTGTCAAAGATCAACATAGCAAATATTAACATTTAGGCGGTCTAACTGAGTGGCAGAAAAGATTTGTAAAATTAGTCCTGTAGCTTTTTTTATGTATTTAGTACAGGGTCTTCAGGGTCTCACTATGAAGATCAAACTCATAGTAATTCTCCTGTTATCAGCCTCCCAAATGCTGGGATTACAGCCACCATGCGTCGTCTGAATCACCATCTCAGGGCACCCCAGGGACCGCACCAGCATGGCCCGCCGAGGATCAAACCCAGGAAGCAGGCACCTTAGTCCACTCATCTATCTGGCCGGCCCTAGTCCTGTCATTTTTAATCTATGTTTATTTTAAAAATAGCATTGCAGGACAGCTTTTATAGTTCTGTCTTGGACCCTGGAAATGGTTCATAGATGTGAACAAATGAAAGTCCAATAACATCATTTCTTTCCTTTGTCCCTGAGAAAAATACAAAAGTTCCACAGTTACCTCTGGGGCATCAGGAAAGTGATTAATGATATTGTACAGTAGTCAGATCCTCCAGAGCACCAGATTTCAGAGACACTGATTAGTTACATTGAGAGAGAGAAAGAGGGGGGGAGATGGAAGCAGAGACAGAGACAGAGACAGAAACAGAGACAGAGACAGAGAGACAGAGTCAGAGACAGAGAGACAGAGAGGGAGAATTTGCCATTTTCAACAGTTTGGGTACGAAAATCATCAATTTGACAGCAGACTGGTTTGCTTTCTACCTGGAGGATGGTCCCGAATGGACCATTTTCATCTCCCTCCCCCACTTTCAGCACTGGTCCCCAGGACCTGCATATGCCTGAGAACACATGTCATTGCAGCTTTTCTGCTCCGTCCGGAGGCCCCTCACCCCCACCCAGGGGCTGTAGACAGGGCAACGCACGGCCAGCCAGGTCGGAGCAGATCATCCCTGGCGCGGTTTGATGGGCGCAGTGGGCACTTTGCTGAAGGTCAGTCCAGAGCTGTCTGCCTGCTCCATCTGGGCCGCACAGTGAGCTGAGAAGGTCGAGGGTACATTCTGCACGCCGCACACACGCCACACACGCTGGGCTTCGCAGGCGGGGTTTGCAAGGAGAAGCCGGCTGTTGTCACATACACCCCAAGCATGTCATGCTGCGGGGCAAAGCTGCAGGCCTCCAGTTGGAGGAAGGCTGGTTGCTTAGCAACAAGAGTCTGTTTCTTTTCTAACTCCAATTCTAGAGCTTCGCTGAGCTAGTCACTTCTGATCTCAGACTTCTTCCTTACAATTGCTCACCCAGGATCGCAGGAAGTCCGGATACCGCACACCACCTAACATGCACAAGTGGTCTCAGCCACGTGGTGACTGCAGGCACCTTAGATGTCCTTCTGGCATCCTACATGTGCTTTTACATATCAGCATTTTCATAGCAGGTTTAAATGTACTGCCTCTAGAAGAATACACATTTGTCCTTCATTTTTAACACAGACAAATACTATGCAAATATGTATCTGAAAAGGACTGAAACAGTATAACACAATGTAAAATAGCAGTTTTAGGTTCATGATAGGAATAGGGATAGTACTAGTACTATCAATATCAGAAAAGTGTATGTGCATATACATACACCAAATTTCAACCCAAGGACTTGCAGATAAAAATGGGACTAAATTATCTTTTTCTTTTTTCTTTTTATAATCTTTTTTATGTATTTAGTGCAGGGTCCACAGGCTTTCACTACAAAAATCAGATTTGTAGTGATCCTCCTGCTTTCTGCCTCCCAAGCACTAGGATTACAGGCACGTGCCACCACGCCTAGTCTCATTCATTTGCCATCTGAGTGACCCCCAGGGATGAGGCTTGCACAGCACATGGGGGTTGAACCCAGTCGCTCTGCCTGCCTAAGCAGGCACTTTAGTCCACTGAGCTATCTGGTTGGCCCTGGACCAAATTACCAGTGAATAAAAAGGTTCTATTGGAATGACAGGAATTTTTTCTCAGATTTTGCAGTTTTGAGTCAAAGTAACCTTGGTTAACATTGGCATATTTTTAACTGCACATATGTTTTAAAAGAGAAAAAAAATCTGATGGAAAAATAGTGAGATGACAGATATCCATAAAAATGTAAGTGTATTTTATCAGCAGTTTATTTCCTTAAAAAAAAAAAAAAAACTTGTTTGTGTCTAATTTGCACAGATACATTAAAGGAACTCTGAATATAGACTTCAAGAAGTGGCTCTCTGCCCCCAAATAGTTCAAAGTCTATTAAAAGTCAAATTGAGGCTGAAAACAATTGATTAAAATATTCATTATATGAAGTTTTTAAGAAAGTTTTCATGTGAATTTTGGAATTTCCTGTATGTCTTAATTGTATTTGTTATTTTTATGACTATATATACAGTCATGTCTTCAGGGTCCCTTTAATGGGGGGTCAGAAGGTTTGCAAGGAGCCAAACAAGAGCATTATTCAGCTGCCCTTGCTGCTGATTGGCTGCTTCCCAGCAACCCCTTAGCAGGTATGGATCATCCTCTTTGCATCCTGACAGTTGCTGTTCTGTGAGTGTTCTTGGCTTTGTTCTTTGTAAAGCCCTGACATCCCTGAGATTCCACCAAAATGCCCTGCAGCTTCTAAAACTTTATTAATACAATATTTTATTAAATTAAGTTATATAAGTGTGGGAGCCACAACACATTTAGTGCTTAAAGTATAAAAATAGGAATTTATAGGCATTTTTCTAACCATATCTAAAAATCAGAGTTTTTCCACAGTTTGTGAGTGCTCAAGGAATATAATCCCAATGGACTTTGGGGACCCACTGTAATGACAAATGTTGAAATAATTGAGGCATTTTAGAATGTCTTCAATTTTATTCCCATATTAAAATCAAAAGTAGTTTGATTGATGTCTGTTGTAATCAGAGATTTAATTTCAGCAAAGAATCATTCTTTATATTAAACAAATTTGTTACTACTAATGCCATCTCAACTCTGTGGAGGAAGAGAAATTGTCTGTCTTATTTACTGTTACATACCATCAGTGTCTACCAAATATTTGCTGGATTGATCAAAAGTGGGTAACAAATAACAGAATATATTTCATTTGTCTACATTTCTTGCTAAATTTATCTTTATTTTTGTTCAAATAGAAATTATGCCTATTTTACATTGCTATGTACTTAAATAATATTCTATATTTAAAACAACACAGGTGATAAAATTCTTCCCTTTAAAGGAAGAAATATTTAATATTTAAAGAAAGGGTAGTAGCACCCCTCTAAGCCTAACTAATCTCTCCCTTTTCTGTAATGTCACTCTTTTGACTCTACCCTGGTCTATTTTTGATCTCCAAGAATTTCAAATTCAAAACTCCCATGTCTGAAGCTGATGTGCCTGTAACAGTTGTAGGACTCCAAGCAAAAGTATCAAGAAAAACCCTATAATAAATCCTGAAATTTTCTAAATCAGACCAACAAACTTACAATAGCTTTGTTTTTGTCTGTTTGTTTGTTTTTATGGAAAATCAAACACAGGACCTTGCACTTGCTAAGGTGCTCATGCTGCTGATTTATATCCCCAGCTGTTACTATATGTATTTTATCTTCCTACTTGAATAATATTCTTACTAATGAAACTTGGAAGGGCAACTTCAAAGTGAGGTGTGCTGGACATACTTTCTTTTCCTTTTTTGGGAGAACCAGAGATTGAACTCAGGCCTTTGTGCTTGCCAGGCAAGCACTTATTCTGCCGAGTTATCTCCCCAGCCCCTGGACATATTTTCAAACTCTTCAGAATTACTAACCTCAAACAAGCAGTGCTGTGTAGAAGAAGAAATCACCTGACCTGAAGTCAAGATCCAACTTACTGTCTTCCTTCCCCTTTCCCTGAACCCCCAAACTTAATGCTACTCAGCTCAGGACTCATTCTTAAAGAGTTACAGACACACTTGTCCATGCATATATACTGTAGTACCTGAGAAGAACTCCTCAAAATTAGGAATACCCAAACCAAGACAGTGAGCCACTATCCCCAAAGGGTTAGGGATATCACTAGATTTCAAGCAGAAGCCCTGGGCAGGTGTGTCAGAGTTCAGCTCTGGGTAGGATGGAGCTCAGACTCCAGCTGAGATTATCTCTGTGGTGCCATCAACTCCTTACTTCCCAGGGAAAGCTTGCTGCCAGGAGGCTCAGGTGGAGGCCTTCTCAAGGTGTTGACCAAGGCAAGGGTCTCTCTGGCCCAGAGCTGTGGTGAGGTGCTGTGGCTCATGCTTCGGCATTTTATTGATAAACAGATGAGCAATCAAAGCTGTTCAATTGTCTTTTTAAATTCTGACCTCCATAAATGGTAGAGTGAAAATCTGAACCTTTGTCTGTGTAACTAATGGTCGTCTTATTTTCACATGAGTTTTGGGGCAAGAAGGAAGAGGAGGGGCGTTCTGGAAAGCCTGGCTTCTCTCTCCTCCTCCCTCCCCACTGGGGTGTGAGAACTGGGTGGAGAAGCAGTAGGGTTGGCAGGTAGAGAAAGAGAAAGGCTAAGAGTGGGAAAGGGAAGTTATATTTTCACATGCACATATATGATAAATTCACAAGCACTCATTAGAACTTAACAATTAGAACATTCTAGACACATTTGGAAAACACAAAAGAAACAGCAAACTACATAGTCTCTGAGTTCTCATGAACCGATTGGATGTTTCTCACCACTGTCTTAGGATATTACACCTAAGAAATAATCTGCCAGCCAAATAGCTCAGCAGATTAAAGTACCTACATGCAGGCTCAGGGATCAGGGGTTCAATCTCTGGGCCTGCCGAGCCAGCCCCATTCCTGGGACATGCTGAGATGGCAATTGAGACTGGGCGTGGTGGTGCATGCCTGTAATCCCAGCTGTTGGGAAGCTGTAGACAGGAGAGTCACTTTGAGTCTGATCTAGTGGTGAGACCCTGAACACCCTGCAGACCCTTACCTAAAATAAAAAAAAAGAAAAGAAACTTGACAGTAATTTCAGATGTGTTTAGAATTTTATGCAACCAATTTTTTTGCAAGACCTATGAAAAATTATCAATTAAATTAAAGTGCCTGGGGTTCCATAAATCTATGTACACAGTGTCATCCTTTTTGTGCCTGGCTAAATATTCCCATTTTTTTCAAAGGTTTTTAAACCAGGCCTTCAGGGTAACCTTCCTTGCCTTCTGTCTTCCACCTTTCATTGTTCTTCTCTGAACTCTTGGCATAGCAAAGGTCATAAGCAATACTTTAGTTTTAATTCCTCTTTAACTGTTTCATATGCAATCAGTTTCATAAAGTCCTAATTTTTCCTTTTTTCATTAGTACATGTTGGCCATACATAATGAATGAATTCATCATCGGGCATCAGTACCTGCACATAAGACATCTTGATTCCTTCGTCTTTTCTTGTCCTCTCCCTCCAGCCCTTCTCCCCGCTCCCATTTACAAAACCTTTATCTCCATTTTTTCTTTAAATTCCTTTTCCCTTCCTTCTCCATCTTCTCATCCTATCTCTTATTTCATGTCCCACTGAGTAAGTTCCTTCTCCTCCCTATCTCTGCCCTATTTTGCTCGCAGAGGCAAAAGTGGCCTTTCTTCATTGTTGGGGGAGGATATACTGGTAGGATCACTATGGAAGTTAAAATGAGATTCTTCAAAGACCTAGGGATTCCATTTGATCAGCTATTTCTACTCTAGCTATCTTTCTGAAAGAGCTGAAGTCACCAAAGCACAGGAACGCATGTATACCCATGTTTCTAGCAGTACGATTTATAACAGCTAAATCTTGGGAAAAGCCCATATATGCCCATCAGAGATTCATGTACAAAAATGTGGTAGGCATATAAAATGGAATACTACTCTGTCATAAAGAAAAAAAGTAAAATACTGGTAGGAAAATAGAGGCACCCTCATAATTCTGAGTGAAATAAATGAAACACATGTTTTTAAGTGCCATATTGTTGCTCTTGCCTCAGAAACCCAACATATCAATACAAATATAAAATCCTTATTCTGCATTTAACTTAAACAATTTTCTTTTAATTACTCCTTCTTTTCAGGTTCCCCTGGCTGCCTTCTCCCCAGACTTCTTTATACTCCCCAAACTGACCAGCAGCTCTTCTGCTTCTGTACAAGTCTCTGTTCTGCTCCAAATCACACCATTTAATTTAATGTACAGTCATGCAAGGGTGGATCAAAACTTGAAAAAGACACATTGCTATTAATTCTCCTTCAAAATGCTTGCTTTTTCTTCAAAAACAGTTTCAATTGTTTGGCCAATACATGAAGCAGTTCTGGTAGTCTTATTCAATAAGTGTACTGATGAGGTCCAATCAGAGCATGAATGCAGCCTCGACTGCCACGGAATGGCAAGGCCCACAGCGCACAGCCTTGCACCTTATTCACCAAAGCTAGCACCGCACACGTGGCTTCCAGCTCTTCCCAGAAGCCTCTGTGACCATGAAAGGCACACATTTCCCACAGCTTCAGGACACTGAGGTAGACATGGCAATGCCTAAGAGTACTCCCAAGCTAGGACTTCCAGACCCGCTTCAGAAGGACAGGGGACTGGCGGGATAAGAATATTTAGAGCAATGAGGAATATTTTGAAAGGGATCAATAGAAAGTCTTTAACTATAATAATTTTCCAGTTTAATAATTCACTGTACTTTGATCACTTCTCATAGAATATGGAGTAGTGTGCAAAGAATGGGTTTCAATAAGCAACACGGAAGAGCTTCATTTTTATGCTTTGGTGAGGAGAGAGAATTATTTGAATAACTATGAGGCTGTAAAGTGAAGAGGTCTATGCAGAAAGCAGTAGCCATTTGGGAGAGGAAGCCTTGCAGAGGGGAATGCTCGGGAACTGGACCCCGTTGTGCTCTGCACAGCACAGGCCAGGTAAGGATGGCTGCTCGCTGTGTGCCTCCTGGAACGAAGGCAGAAGCTCAGTGCTCATGGCTTGTGTGTAGGGAGGCTGAGGTCAGGAGGAGATGCACAGCTTGTGGCTTAGTGTGTGCATTACTGACATCAGGGTCTTCCTCCACAGCACAGTTGCTGAGGCCATCACGCCTTCCCCGTGGTGGCTCACAGATGGCACTGCCCTCACAGGGCAGAGGGTTCCAGAGGGCAATGCTGCCTTCAGGTTTTATTCCTTAGAAGACTAACACCTGGAAGCAATAATATGTTCCTGAGAAGAACTGGGAAACATCAACGGTTCCTAATCCTGGGTAGAAGTCCATGTCCTGCTGGGAACCAGGAAGCAGAACAGGAAGAAAGCTGGGGGCAAGAAGGGGAAGCTGGTCTGTACCTACAGCTCATCGTCATCCCTCAGCTGTCATCTGAGCTCTGTCTCCTCCAGATCAGTGGGGCATTAGATTCGAATATGAGTGTGAATCCTACTATGTGAACTGCTTATGTGAGGCATCTGTGTTACACACTCCTCCTCATAAGAATCTAGCCCTGAAAACTACCTAACAGCTGTTACAGCCTATATTCAGATGCTCCCCAGCCTCTGGAGATCATAGGGGAGGCTTCTGGAAGTCACTGGATCCTGTGTGATACTAGATCATCCCACTGATCATTTTAGTATAGCTCCATGTGTAAATGATGGATTGACTAAAGAGGGAAAACCCTCCCTGACAGAGTGTGGTATCAGCCCATAGGCTGATTCCCTGGATGGAATAAAAAGAGAAAGAAGAAAGCTAATTTTCTGCCTACCACACCAGGAAGTGTTTCTCTACTGCCTTGTCCCTTTGTTCTGCTGCCCTACCTTCAAGCCAGTCAACTATGGACTGAAACCTCTACTCACCGTGAACTAAAACAAACTTTTCCTCCTTTAACTTGTGAGTGTAGGGTAAAAGACACCCCCTAGCCATGGAAAACTTGTCTTCTACAAAACTGATAAGAGTTTGGAAGCTGCTGGGCTAGGTGGGAAGTGTAATGACTTGCAGACCAGAAATATCAGACCACTTTTGAATATTGTTTCCATCATTTACAAATTACACCTTTAGCATTGGAAATGTTATGTAGATATTCTTATAGGAGGAAAAACCAAGTTAGCATTAAACTGAATAGAACTTTTCCAAATGAGAAGACAAAGGAGAGTTGGAAGGAGGAGGATAGAGGGTGGGGAAGGGAACTAGAAAAAAAAAAGATTTAACTACTGTTCCTCAGCAATTTATGATAGAAGAAAGACTGAATCAATTATGCCATTCACTGTGACCTTATTACTAAAGAGGTAAACCAACAGGACACAAAATGCCAAGGTAGACTGTTCAAGAATCAAGTAAGGCTGGCCAAGTACTTCTCCCATGGCTTAAATAAAGCTTAGCACAGTGGCAGCACATTACAGGAGACACAGCGCTCATTTCCAGCTGTTTTTGTTTTTGTTTTTTTTTACTGTCTACATCTATGATATCATTCAAAATTATAGTTCATTAAACTAATTCTAGGGGTGGGAAGC
The DNA here is from genome assembly GCA_004027165.1 of Ctenomys sociabilis. Lineage (NCBI taxonomy): Eukaryota > Metazoa > Chordata > Mammalia > Rodentia > Ctenomyidae > Ctenomys > Ctenomys sociabilis. Next base: position 23,647 of record PVKA01016083.1, on the reverse strand, counting down.
AGATTGGTAATGAATATAAAAAGATGAAGGTTTTCAGTAGTCTGAAAGAAATTCTGCAAAGTTTTAAGGCAACCTTCAAAAAATTACTGTTTGAGACAATATTTTAACAAAAAATATTTTGAATATTTGTGTGTGTGTTCGTGCATGTGCAGGCTCTCAGCACACAGTGATCCTCCTGTTTCCAGCCTCCCTACTGCTGGGATTACAGGTGTGCGTCACCATATCTGAACTCCATCACAAGTTCAATATGCCCAGCAGGAATGGCACACTCTGCCAGGGATTGAACCTTGGCCACTGTGCTTGCCTATGCAAGTGCTTAGTCCACTGAGCTACCTCACTGGACCTAGTCTTGAATATTGATTAACATGAAGTTCTAGTCTGAGATAATAAGCATTTATAGCTCATGTATTAAGATAAAAGCAGAGATATGCACTGTATGGTTAGGTTAGCTTGGAATGAAGAACAAAGGATATGTCCTTGCAGAATCTGAGAAGCCAAACAGAACATAAATACCTTAGCCATACCTGTAAGCACTTAACAGGACAGTTGTTACTTAATAAACCTTGAACAAAGAAGTACTTTTATTAACACTTTTGAGTATATGAATTTATTGATACCTCTCAACTACCCAATTTAAATTTGCTGATTTCTTGATTGACATTAGTGGTGAACACAAAAAACAATCAAATTGAGAGTGGGTTTAACTGAATCAAATTTTATGTGCTGGGGAAATAGACAATGAAATAGTAATTCACTAAATGTTTAAATGATTAGTTTGCATCAGATTTTTGTAGACATCTGCTTCAATGCAGAAGACATGATCCTCAATACATTTAAGCCAGTCACAAATTCTTATCCAAACCTCTGTGCAAATTCTATAACAAGAAAAAGCTTATACCAAAATGCTGCCACTGTGGAGATGAAAATGACAGCCACTCAGAGATTTCTGAATACTTAGACCTTAGACGCTCGTAAAGAGCAGATACAAATGCTTCTTTTCAAATGCTCTGCTGTGATGCCATGTTATTGTCTACTGCAAGAAACCCAGAAATGTTTAAGTAACCTTTAATGAAACTGATTTATTAAAAGGTGCTTATTGAGTAGTAATAACAGTATCCATTTAATAACAATGGCAAAAAGCACTGTTTTTTAAGTTTTCAGCTTATTCTAGAACCATTGCAATTTGTATTATAAAATATATGATACCCATAAAAAGAGCAGAGATATATGCCAACTGTTGTCCTTGAGATCTGGAATGTTCTGCAACGTGTTCACGCATGTGGAGGTGGGGTTGCTGAAATGTACTGGCTCTTGGGCAGTCTGCCCATCACAGGGCTCCATCCACTAATGAGCTCACAGTGTTGTCAGGTGAGCCTGCTCAGAAGCGACGGCTCCTGGGGGCAGGGCCTGAGAGTGCTTCTCCTCTCTCCTCTCTCTCTACTCTCTGGGTACCCATGACATGAGCGGTCTTCCTCCATCTGACTCTTCCATTCTGCCCTTCCTGCCTTGGGACAATCCAACTACAGACTGAATCCTCTGAAAACTGTGAGCTAAAACAGACCCCTCCTCCTTGAAGTTGTTGGTGTCTGGAATAGTGCTCCAGGGATGAGAAAAAAACTAAGACAGACACATTTTTAATAAGAAAAAACAATGAGTTTCATGTACCAACCAAGCAACCTAAGCGATGCAGCTCTGGTTCACCAGCTGCATCCAACCCAATCACATCATGAGCCTGCACTATGCAGTGTCATTTATTAGTTATTCCTTTGCTTCTCATGGTAGCCATTGCTTTCTCATTTTGCCTGCCCCTCAAAGCTATTTAGTAGTTAGTACAGAACCCTCAAGCAGTGTTAGCAAATCTTTTACATCTTTCAGTGACAGAATCAGCTGGCGCAGCACAAGATTTGCTACCATTCCCCTGGAGAGAAAACAAGCCCTTGTTTCTCCCCTACACTTCCAAGATGTTTCCTTGGTAAATAATCTTTATAGTCTTCTCTTTAATCATGACTCTATCCTAGTAGTTGGGAAACCTTGCCATTTCCTCCAATAGTTCCTATGTCTGACATCCTTTTAAACTGAAGAGTCTCCTCATAATGTTCCCCATCACCTCTTAGCAATTTCTGGAGGATAAAGGGTTAAATTCTGCTGTCATCCCATTAAAAAGAACTAATTAGAAGTTACTGATAAACTTTAAGGAAAAATTTTGCATCTCAGTCACAGTGTTTCCCAATATTCAGGCTTTGGGTGGCAGGAGTCTTAAGATTTTATCACTAGAATACAGAAATTGTGAAAATTCAAACTTACTAGATAACCATCTGTGTGAATAAAACTTGGTAAAAGGGTCCAGAGACAATGTAGAATGCAAATTTCTGCCTCATGTGACTTGAAAAATTTCATTAGCATATATGAAAAATACCAAATTGATCTTGCTCACCTACATTTAAGGCAACAAACAACAGTTGAAAAATTTCAGGGTGGTTCCTTATAATTCACTAATTAACACAAAATTCAATGGGAAGCATAATTTCAAGCTGGAAATATAAACTTCAGTTTGCAAAGATATAACAATACAAGTAATCATTACATGTAATTAAAATATACATTTTCTGCCTAATTTTCATATGATTAATTTTGTCAAGTTTGTAGAAGTATAGCACAAAATTGAGAGGGGAGTAGTAGATAGATATCTAATTAGCTGAGCTATTTCACAAATTTATTAAGCAAAAATAGCCTACTCTTTTAAACTGTAAATACATGTTTTTTCTGGCTTCTTTTCTCATGCAAGTATTAAATTTATTCAATACTCAATACCCTTTTGTTAAATTAAGAAAAAAAAACTGCTTCTTTTTTGAGTTACTATGCTTCCAATTTCCTGCCCTCTGCTACTTCTGGAAAGCATGTTCATACATCATGCTTTGTCTTCACCCTAAAAATTTATTTCACGGTAAACTAGTTGCTATCACAACCCCACTACCGAAAATGCTCTTTGGCATTAGGAGTCTCCCTAATTCTAAGCTAAGACACAGTTCTCCATTAATACCCCATTTGTCTTTTTGGAGAACTTGCCATCAGTTCTCATTTCCAAGAATCACTTTCCTTGGCTTCATTCCTGAGTGCACCAGGTACCCACCTCTTTTAACCTGCCTAGACTGTCTTTGGTAGCCTGCCTTTTCTGCTAAAAATGCTCTGTCTGTCCTCTAACATCTCTACAGGCCCTTCTCTACTAAAACTTAGGTCAAATTTAGTCATTTGCTCCTCTGTGCCCCTGTAGAACTCTGTCTACATGTCTAATGTAACTACTATGAACTACATACTAATTATTCATTCATAGGCCTGCCTTTCTACTAATCTGTATAACTTCTTAAGAGTGAACACTGAATTTGATTCCTGTTTGTGTCTCATCACTCATGCTAGAAATACATACTATGTGAATGAGAAGTAAAGAAACATTAAAATGAGGTGTTAAAACAGGCTTAAGCTCTGGCAAATAAATCACTCAATGGTCTACTAGTGGAAAAATGAATTAAATGAATAAAAGTAATGTTACCAGGAACCACACAAACATCCAAACCTATGAAAAAAGGAAAATGGGGTGGAGGGTTGCTCTCCAAATGTTAAACTCTATCTTATGTCACATTTCTGTACTCTTTGATAAAATTACAGTAGATCTAAGGAGAGTTGGCTGAAGGCAGTGGCTGAGCTGCTGTGGTTGACCCAAAGAAAATCTAATTGTGTAGCAAATGTTAAATCTGAGTCACTACCACAATTATTTCAACACTGTTGCCTCCCAGCAAGTTTGCGTGACTAAATTAAAACATAAAAGACTAAAAACGTTGCTAAGCTTGCTTGTATCCAGCAATTACTGGGGTCCAAACACTGTAGAACCATATGGGTAACATCCAAAAATATACTGGCATTTCTTTCTCTCAACTCCCTTTCTCCTGGCCACCCCCAGCACCCTCTCATACTTAAGAGAAATAAAAACACCAACACTGTTGAGTTAAATAACCCATTATGTTCTGTAAATATCAATTTCAAGTAAAGCTACCCAACATGCTGTTCTAATTCCAGGGACCATCTTGATCATATACAGGTGCGTTTATGCAAAGAACTGGCTCTCTGTGCTATAAGGTAAAGCTATGCAGGAGCTGTTTCCATTTCCTTTAAGCATCACCTTGGGAAAATACACACTGAACCAAATTTTTCCAGTGCTTAAACTGCTCTCTGGGAAGGCACAGCCCCTTCTGGAAGCTGCAATAACTGAGACCACTGGGGCACCATTTGGTAAAGTGCAGCTTCAGTGCACTCAATAGCACCCTGGTGGCCTGAAAAACTTAATGCAGCATTTAGTGGTGCACGACTCACTCTGGGAATTATTTCTAGGCTGGGAGAATCCACCTAAGACCTTCCAGGACATTTCCTCTGACCTTACAGCTTGTGCAATGGGTGGTGCTAAGAAATGCTCATACCTAGGTTCTAAAACTAACAACTTAGTGATATATTTTTATCAGAAACAATATTAGGTGTTACAGAATATTTTTCCTTCTGGAAAGCAATGTGTTTCAAAGGTTTATCCTTCAAATTGTTTTATTTATTGAGAACATAGATATAAATTTTACAAATCTAGTATTGTACATCAACCAAAACCAAACAGGGAAAGGTCAGTGTTTTTCTAAACATGGATATTCATTCAACTTACAAATATTCTGTACTTAATTACATACTTAACCAATGACAGGCACTGGGAAGGTAATGGTGTCTGAAAGATCTTATCTTTAGATAATTTTATTCTGCTCAGGGAATAAAACATACAGTTGAAAAATACATTCTTTGAGAAAGGAAATATATCTTTCTACATACTTTAATAACTTGAAAAATCTCCAGTAGACAACTATTTTACTTTTTATCATAACATTTAGTGACTAAAATATAAACAGATCATTTATAGTACCACATTGATATTAACAACGTTAAACTTGGTGGTTATTTCTGTAATAGTAAAATTTACGTTGATCGTGAGGACCTAGACCACTGGAGATAAAACTAAATAGATTTAGCTCTTCAATTTGTTTTCATACCTTTAAAAATAATCTAATGCAACTCAAATGACAATATATTTCTTGGGAAGGTTTCTCCTTTTATTACCTACCACACCTTTTTATTGATGGAGGTGAATTAAGGTTTTAAATTATATTTTATTTTTAATTCTTGAGATCTAAATGTCCACCCCAGGGTTCATTTCTAGTGTGCTATACACAAGGGTACTGGCGATTGTTGGAAAAGTTTGCTTGCAATCCCATTCTGTAAGATTCACATGTTCCTTTCATTATTTCTTTATTCTCTGTTTTCCTCCTTCAAGTACTTACTAAAGCTCCTGAGTGAAATGGGTAATTAAATCAAAAATAGGATAAGATGTCTTTAATATAAAATGAAAAGACAATTTAAAACCACTTAAATGCAGATTTAAAGTACATCTTGGCCTTCATGCCATGCTCTCAGCTGAAGAGGAAAGGGAAGGCCCTCAGCAGCACCGAGAAGTGTGGTCTCAGGTCATAAACGCTATGGAGAATTACGACTGTAACAGAGTGGCCCACATAGGAGCCCATGGCAGTTCTCTAGCAAGTCCTAGGCTGGGAAAACTGCGACAAGAAGCATGAAGAGGCTCAGAGTCAGGTCTCTGCCACCATCTGACAACCAATGCAATGAAAGATTCAATAACCATGTCACCCAGACACTTTGCCATGGAGATAACCTTAGCTTTGACCCTTGATTCCACAGTCAATATCTAATCATGCACTATTACAGTCTGCCTCTTTGGAGTATTTAGCAAAATGGGTATCTTCCAAGAGTCAAACCTCAGTAAAAGAGCCTTCATCATACAATGCACTAGTCTATTAACCAGAATATAGTTTTTAAAATTAATTTTTACTTTCAGAGTCAAGGCATTCACTGTTATAATTTTAAATGCAGAGTCGGGTGTGGTGACACACACCTGTAATCTCAGCATTTGGGAGGCTGGGTCAAGAGGATCACTGTGAGCTTTAGACCAGCCTAGACTAAAAAGGAAGATCAACAAGCCCAGCCAGAATGGCAAGATCCTTTCTCAAAAAGACAATTAACAGTGGGCCAGATAACTCAGCGGATTAAACAGCCTGCTTAGGCAGATTCAGGGGCCCATGTTCAATCCCAGCTGTGCTATGCTGGACCTGCCCTCAGGGTTCACTGAGATGGCACTACAGTGTGTGTGTTGTGGTGCACGCTTGTAATCCCAGTGCTTGGGAGGCTGAAAATAGGAGGATCACTATGAGTCCAATCTGTGTAGCGAGACCCTGAAGACCCTGTACTAAATACATTAAAAAAAGAGAATTAATTAATTAATTAAAACAAATTTAAATACAGTCCCCTAGACTATAAATTATAAGAAAACTATGAATTTTACAGTTTATAATTGTTTTTTCCAGAACCAGGGATTGAACTCAGGCCCTTGGGTTTGCCAGGGAAGTGCTTATTCCACTGAGCCATCTCCCTGGGCCCTTAAATAAAGTTTTTTTTTTTTTTTTTTTTTTTTTTTTTCAGAACCAGAGATTGAACTCAGACCCTTGTGCTTGCTAGGGAAGCACTTATTCTACTGAGCCATCTCCCCAGCCCCCCAGTTTATAATATTGATGTTGATATAGGAGTCATTAAATTTATATGGTAGACATGTAAGTTAGTTCTTGTTGTTCCATTTTGCAGATGAAGTCACTGAGGTTCAAGGAAATAAAGTTGCATGTCAACAAATGTCAAAGGTAAAATGCAAACATTTTATACATTTTAATTATAATTCTATAGCTGTTTTTATTGTTGCATACTGTTCTTTGAATAAGTGTTTCCTTAGTTTCAAAACTAAAGTTCAAAGGAAGGTTGAGTTGATAACAGCAAGTGCAAACGGAGTTTCAAAAAATAATTTAGGAGATAAACAAATAGCTAATAATTATAGGTTTCTTGATACTTTGACCTTAATAAGAATATCTGCAATATTGTAAATCTAAGCAAAAGCTATGAGCAAATTTTAAGGCAGTCTGGTTCACAAACATCTCCTGGGCTTTCTTGGAAGGCAGTTTTGTAAAATCCTTGAATGGAAATCTGGACCCAGGCCTTGTTTCTCCAGCACCCCATGGGGATGACTCAGGGGCAGCATACTTGCTTACAGTTACTACAATTTCCCAGATGGCAAATCCATGGCTACAGTTGGAACAAGCAAAACTAAAAGCTCTGGCTCTTGTTTATTCTTAACAAAGGATTCTTTTAACAGAATTTACAACACTTTCTAAAGAATCTGATTGTAGATTTTTCTCAAAGGTTAAAATGGCAACCATTTTTTTTTTTTGCTTCAGTGCATCATGGGATAGCAATTACTATAATAAAAGCTGAAATAAAAGTCTGTAATGAAAGCTGAAGTTTTTAATGACTACAATAAGAATAATAGTAACCCTGGCATCTGAAAGGTGCAATGCTGCTCTAATTCCTTTCAGATACAGGGTCTAATCTTCAACTCTTCTCCCACAATGCTGCAAAGTTTTGTCCTTTTAGCTTTTCATCTTCACAATCTCCTTGAGAAAAATTATCTGCACCCATGATTTTGACCACAGATTTATAATACTGATTCCCAGATCTGATTTTTCACTTTGTGTTTACCTAGGAGATACAGACAGACACATGCAACTGTCTACCAAATAATCCCTGAGATTATCACTGGAGTAGCTGCTCAGCATATGCAAATTGTCACATTCTTCTGATCTCTCTGTTGAATGTCTCTAGAATAATAACTCTCAACAGCACAATCTATTCAATTATCCAAGGCGAAAACACAAGTCTTAGATTCTACCTCTCCTCTGATTTCACATACAATAAGTAAATATATTCCTCAAATCACTCTTTCATCTTCCATATCTAAGATATTTTCATAGTTTGCTTCTCAATTCTTTTCTAAAGATTTTGAATGCTTCCTCTTTTCAGTACTTCTTGTCTGACCCATGTCTAAGCCATCCTCCAGTTCTCCTACTGGAAGGCTGTTCCTCAGAACACTACTCTGGTGAAGTTTCTCCCCTACCTAAAATCTTAGGAAAGGAGCTAATAGAAGGATAAGTCTTGGCAACAGGGTAAGGTTTGAATTTCTTCACAGAGATCAGGGAAACTTTTACAATGACAATACAAAGAAATCTCCTTAGGGTCGGTGGTATAGCTCAGTGGACTAAGTGCTTGCTTAGGTGAGTGCATAGGCTCACCTATCCTGGCACTGCATTCCATGCCATCCTTGCCCTTGGGCACCCTGAGCTGGCAAAGGAGCCTGGGTATGGAGATGGCATGCCTGTAATCCCAGCTCTAGTGAGGCAGAAATCAGGAGGATCACTACAGAGTCTGAGCTGCATAATGAGACCCTGCACACACACACACACACACACACAACCTTAAATAAAAAAAAGAAAAAACAAAGAAATCTCCTTGATCTCATATTCCTCCTGCTTTGAACACAATAAGCACAAGATACACAGTAATATCTGAGTTCATGAACATTTCTGTTCACAAATGGTTCTCAAATGAAAGAATTCAATAAAAATTTTCTTCTCTTCACAAATTCTACATTGAGCGAAATACACAACTATAGCCATCTTCCCCACACAAACACAAACATAGCTGTCTTCCCTCTTGTTATGAGACAAATTAAATTCAGAAACTAAGATATCACTTATCTGCTATTCACAAAACAAGATCATCACTTTTCACCAGATTTATGTTTTATGTTCTAAGAGAATTTCCTGATCTTCTACTTATCTCTGAAATTTTCCTTTATTCCCCAATTGCCCAGGCATTATTAGACACAAGAAGAGCTCACAAGCCATCATTGATGATGCATAGCCCATTACCATTGGAACTACGCTGGCACAGGAAGCATTTCCATCTTGCTATCTCTGATGAGTGGTACTATACAAGCACTTCACTGAATCAAAGTAACATAGGTGTCTATGAGACATGGGGACATCTTTACAGATAAATGTTAAGGTTGCCCCCTAAGGCAGAGCTGGAGCCAAGTCACTGAACTCCACCCAAGGCCTTCAACAACAACATTAACATGACTTCATAGTTTCTTATCCATTTCATGTAACTTTAGTAAGAATCAAATTTTAGAATTGTTTAAAAGTAAAAGAAGCCATAATGCATAAATATTTAAGTTTTGGTATATGAAAATATGTAGCTAATCCATATTAAAGGCAAGCTACTCCTCCCTTCAAAAAAATATTTGCAAAACATGATAAATTAAAATCATTAGTATTCTTATCATGTACAATGTCTCCACAATAAATGAGGGAAAAAACTGTTATCTTCAATAATATGACATGAAAGATAATGTGGAAATAAACAAGTGCAAATGAATAAGTTGTGTAATTGTCAACACTACTGAGGAATACAAGGACTAAAGCAACACTGGGATAAACTTTTTAACACAATTGACTAACATTACCAAAACTACGTACATACTCAGTTTAAAAAAAAAAGAGTCTTTAATCCTGGCACTATCATGTACCCTTGAGGAGCCTGTAAACCTACAAAACCTTTCCAGCGGAACTGCTAGACAGCATGCATACAGAGTTCTCACTACTTCCCCTCGTACATAACGGTGCACCCAACTCTATGTCTCCTCAGCCTGCTGTGTGATGAACTGCTTCCTCGACTTTAAGGCTACCTTCTCTGTTTCCCTCGAAACAGAGCCGTGCAATTACATGGCTCCGTTTATCTACTTACACTGTCACATGCACTGTGAGCTGACCAATATTCCGGAAACTCTCTGACGTGTTCTAGTGCTGCGAAACGTTTGATAACTTTTCATAACTAAGTATTAACATCTCACCTTTATATTCATGATATGACTCCGATTTATTTTTCTGGTCTTATGTTCTAACAGGTTTATACTGCGCTGTTTCCCAAATGTTCCTCATACTTTCCAGTGGTCACATGCTGTTTCTTTTTCTTGAAATGTATTTTCTGTTACCTCTAACTGGAGATTCACAGCTATTGGTTCTTTAAATCCAACTACCCATACTATTTCCTTCACTTAGTTTTACCTCATTTATAAGATGATGACAATAAACCAAATAAATACTGCTTTGATAAAGCAGTGTCTAATGCTGAAAAGAAACAAAATAAACACTATTCATTTAAATAAAACAACAAATAAGATTTATTTTATTTTTATGAAACAAATAGTATTCACAGAACTAACAAAGCTTTCCCCATCTCCTTTTAAGTCCTTTCTAATGTGAAGACCACATTTTCACAGAACAAATAAGGAAGGAACAACTTCACTTTCTGAGCCCCCAGTGTTTCCTGAGGTCTAAAATTTGTAACTTGCTGTGGTCAGTTGGACTGAACTGAATTATTCCTTACTTAGGAAATAGATCTGGAAGTTTGTTTCTAGTTGCTACTTTTGTCTTTGCTCAATTATCAAATATTGTTCAAATTTCATTTTGTCCAAATGAAACCCCAGTGTTTTTCTCTATGTGATTTAAAGAAGGCCCTGGGGCTGGGGAGACAGCTCAGTGGAATAAGTGCTTGCCTGGCAAGTGCAAGTTCCTGACTTTGATCCCTTGTACCCAAAATAAATAAATAAAGACAGCCCCCAATAGAATCTGTTATTTAACACAATAACAACCTGAGGTCTTTTAATTTGTAATACAAAAAAGATTGATGACAAAAAAGATTTCCCTTTTTTATGTTAAAAAATCTTATTATACAATTCAAAAGAGAGATACGGATAAAGACACAAATGTGCACCTGATTAATTTAAGATAAAACTCCTGAGGTTATCACTCAGTTAATGAAATGGGGCTAAGCCAGACACCCTAGGACTCTCCATGTCCCTCAAACAAGACACCCCTCCTTTCCTTCAAAATATTTTCTCCTTATTTTTCTGAAGATCCCTTTTGTGTATTGTCGTTAGACTGTATCTGGACACTATATCTCAGGGTATTTTTTTAATGTCTCTTCTCCTTTACTTATTTCTATATCATTTCTTTCTTTTCCTTACAACTAATCTGTTGAAAAACCTACCACATTTAACCAACAGACTTGCCCACAGTTCAGATTTTGCTGATTACATTCATATGGAACAGTTTGAATGTCCCTAAAATCAGTTTTGAGTATGTAGAATACCAAGGATTCTAAGAATGATAAGCAAGTCAAGGCAATGATAAAATCTAATTCATTTAATGATTAAAAATGCCCTTGTAAATTTCAGATATAAGGTTTGCCTAATTTAACAAACTTGGCACAAAGGAAGGTACAAATGAAGCAACCTGGAGTATAGAAAGCATTTGATTAGTCAAACGGCATTTGAAATAGTTGCCTTAGGAAAATTTTATGAAATATTTTGTTTTCCTAATAGCAAAACTAAATTTATTTCTTTTCATTTTTTAATCTGATTCTAAACAAAGATTTCTTTCTTTGTCCTTGGGAAATTAATCCTACCCTTCACCACAGCCAAGTGTCGTAAGGAGACCTGCGTGCGACAGGATAAATGGCAGTGCGTGGGCTGTGCTGCTGAGTCCCCACAGAAGGGACAGCAGCCACCATAACCCTCAGGAGACCATGACTAGTGGGTTCCAGGTCAGAGGAAGAGAGATGATGGCTGTATTGTCAGTCATAAATATATCCTGTGAGACAGGATACATAGTAATTTGCGGAACATACCCTGACAATATATAAAATGTGTTTGTCTCCTGTCATTGGACTCCTAACAATATATTGTGGACAAAAACTGGAATGATTCCTACCATTGTGGTATTTGCAGTCTAGAAGGAAAGGATAATAGTAATCCAACCACCAAGGGAATATATACATAAATGTAAGGAGGGAAAAAAGCACATTTGGGGATATATGTAGAATAGTTAGGCTAATTGTATTTTGGTGATTTCTGTTGGTTTTTTTTTTTTTTTTTTTTGCTTTTTTAACTAGGTAGGTCAGACTCATAGTCATCCTTCTCCCATTTTCAGCCTCCCCAGCGCTAAGATTATACCACACCTGGGGCCAGTACACCACGTAGTACCAGTACCTGTTCTGGTCTAAGCAGGGTCTTAGTCCACTGAGCTATCTCACCAGCCCACTGCTGGTCTTTAGAAGGAGAAGTTAATGCTTAAATTTTGCTTTTTTTTTACTCTGATTTTCTTTCCTCTTTTAAATTTCTTTCTCTTATCATTTTTTAGATGAATCTTAAACGTTTACATCTGGTAACGTGAACAGCTAATTTGAAGATAGCACCGTGTAATACAGCAACAATTGTTGGATTCCTATTGCTTTGTTTAGTGAAATCTTGTACTGTTTCTAACACTGTTTTTTCCTTTATATCTCTATTACGTATTCTTTAAAAATAAAATAAAAGGGGCTGGGGAGATAGCTCAGTAGAATAAGCTCTTGCCTGGCAAGCACAAGGGCTTGAGTTCAATTCCCAGTTCTGCAAAATCAATCAATCAATCAATCAATCAATCAATCGTGTTTGTATTTATATCTCAACAAGATATGGTAAGTGCTAAAAAAAAAACAGGTTTGGATAACATGAGAGCTTATAGCAGGAACCAGATCTGTAGTCCAGAGACAGAGAAGGCTGCTATGAAAGAGCTGAATGGTGGGAATGACTTGCCTAAGTGAAGCGCTGGGAGGAATATTCTGCAATATGAATACTGCAAAGGTGACATCAAGTGAAGTGTGATCTGATAAGTTGTACTAAAGACAGTATATTCCAGAGTGGAGCAAAAGGAGAAATGTTTTCAATATTATTTAAACTGAAGGAAAACTTTTAAAAGTGTGTAACATAGTCTAATTCGTACCTGGAAAATTGCTCTTTGGCCAAAGTCATTAACATAAGCTGCAGGGGGTCAATGACAGATGCACAAGCCTCAACAATATATTATAGCAGTCCCACCAATAAATACAGGTTATTTACATGATAGCAACAATGACTCAGAAGAGAAAGAATCAAGATATTTAGGAGAACAGTGTTTTTGGTCATGTGAAACAGTGTCAGAAGAATTTGACCACTTGTTGGAGCCTCCAAATTTATAAACACTGCCCAGAGCAGTCACTTAGATGAGGCTGAAAGAGCTAGGTGAGAATCTTCTCGCCTGACCTACAGAGCCACAGCCTCAACCCGAGGGACTTGGCCTGACTCCAGGGACCCCCTACTTGCCACCATCATGCTATCTCCCCCTGCACCACAGTGCCTTTTATCCTCTAGTTGGTGGTGTGATGTTACGGAATAAGCAGGAGATTCTCACTCCATCCAGACCTTGTTTGAACTACACCAACACTGCCATGGGGAAGTCACTGAATGCAGTTTAGTTTTAGATACTTCAACCCTCAAAGGGGGATTGAAAAACTGAATATTCCCACCCCTGCGGCTAAAGCACAGCTGAGGCCAATATGTGAGAGCTGAATGAACTAACAGACAAATCTCTATTACATGACTTTAAACATCTTTTTTGCATCAATGTCTCTTAGTTCTGCAGCCTGGAAGACAAGAGTGTAGACAGTAAAAACAAAATAGAGTCAGGCCATGAACAAGACCCATGAATTTTATGTTTTCATATCACTTCATGTCCTGATATAAGTGCACAAACAGAAAGGTGCTGAATGCATGGCATAGAAAGCTTAATATTTATTACCTATATCTTTAAAGAGCTGCCAGTGCTTAATGCAAAAATGAGAGTATCAATAGATGAAGAATTCATAATCAATTTTCTGGGGAGATGGAGCCATTTCTAAATCTCACTTTGAGAAAATCAAAAGACCAAAAGAAGTGCTGCATGGCATTGCTACGCCTTTGCACAGCCTAGCACACACTTCACAAGTGTGCTTTTAAGCCCAATAGGAATGCAAAGCTCAATTTATTCTCATGGGAAACTAACTGCTGGCTGAATATGTGGCATTTAAGGCATACACCATGGAAATGAGATTGCATGAATCATAGCTTCTCTGGGCCTACTCAATCTGCTGCTGACTGACAAGGACAACCTCATTTGTACAGGGAGAGTCTCTTTGATGAGGCAATTCAACATATGAATAAATGGGGGATTTAGACAAGTGCTAAGGAATGGCATTTCTAACACATGACAGAATTTTCCAAGCATATATGACTTATCTTTATTTATATAGAGATAAAAATATATGTATATATGTAGAAGGGATATATATAGAGTGGGTTCTAATTTTTATGAAATTGAATGGCAAGAATAGAAGAATAGAGTTAGAAAATAAAGAAGAGTTTCTGAGAATATTAGCAAATAGATCAATTCAAGGACATATTTATTTTTGGCCTGCCATGTACCCCTCAGTCGAGCCCACGAAACAAGTATTTTGACGTAAGGAATTTTATGTGTGAGATAGTCAACATAAAACAGTTGTATTTGGAACTAAAATAGAACCTTGTAGAGAGACACAGCAGGAAGTGATCACCATGACAGAGGAGGAATTCCCTGAGGAGGTCACACTAGGACACAATTTTGAAGGGCAGGTACTTCTTCAGTGGGGGCCACATCAAAATGGGTGAAGGAGACAGCTCTCAATGCAAAAAAAAAAAAAAAAAAAAAAAAAAAAAAAAAAAAAAAAAAAAAAAAAAAAAAAAAAAAAAAAAAAAAAAAAAAAAAAAAAAAAAAAAAAAAAAAAAAAAAAAAAAAAAAAAAAAAAAAAAAAAAAAAAAAAAAAAAAAAAAAAAAAAAAAAAAAAAAAAAAAAAAAAA
>PVKA01016082.1:0-48673 GCA_004027165.1 Ctenomys sociabilis | reverse complement strand
CCCCCCACACACACACACAGGAAACACTCCTTTCTTTTGTGGTACTGGGGACTGAACTCAGGACCTTGCACTTGCCAAGCAAGCATTTATTCTACTGAGCTATCTCCCCAGCACCCCCTTTTGTTTTTAAGACAAAGTCTCATTATGTAAATTCAGTCTGGCCTTGAATTCACCATATAGGTTAGGCTGGCCTTGCACTAAAGGCGGTCCTCCTGCTTTAGCCTTCTGTGTGCTGAGAGGACAGGCACCTTCACGCCTACCACTGATTGTTTTCTATGTTTCTGTATTTGCCTATCATCCTTGTATGACTATGTCTCTGACTTCTTTCACTTCGTGTACTGTTTATAGGTTTCATCTAAGTTGTAGTGCATAGTAGTACTTAATTCCTTTTTATGGCCAAATACTATCCTATTGTGTAGGTAATACCACAATTAGCCATTCATTGATAGTCATTTGAATTATTTCAACTTTTTTTTTTGCTATTATGAATAATACTGCTATAAATCATTGATGTATAGTTTTCTGTGAACAGATGTTTTTGCTTTTCTTAAGAATATATGGGGGGTGCAAATAGCTCAGCAGATTAAAGCACTTGTTTAGGCAGACACAGGGGCCAGAAGTTTTATCCCCTTTCCTGCCATTGACCCTGCCTCTGGGGTGTGCTGAGAGGGCAATTGAGACTGAGCGTGGTGGCACTTGCCTGTAATCCCAGAACTTGGAAGGTTATGAACAGGAGGCCCGCTATGACCAATCAATGCAGTGAACCAATGAGACCCTGTAGACCTGTCCTAAAATATAATTTTAAAAAATGACACACACACACACAAACACACACACTTAGGGAATATACTTATGGGATTGCTGGGTCATTTGGCAACTAACTTTTTGAAGAATTGTATATATCGTTCCTGATGTGATACTATAACCTCTAGTTCACCAACTTTAATGGATATTATCTGCTAAATATCCATTTCTATTTGTTGTTTCTACCACCCTGTATTTGAGATAGGTTTTTCAGTATTACTGCATGGATATCTCTTAGGTTGCTTTATTCTCATCATAAACTTATGTATGTCATCTTCTACACAATAAAGATTAGTTTCTGAAAATGTAAATCTCATGAGGTTACCATATTGTTTAAAAAAATAAAACAATCCCTTCACAGGCTTATCATTGCCTTCTGGATAAAATCTTAAGCTCACACAACTTACAAGGGCCTTGCTGTCCAGCTTCCACCAGTCTGTCCAGTTTTACTTGTGTCCCATTGTTTGAATTATAGAACAAACTCTGTAATTCAGGCTTTTCATGTTTCTTTGTCTGAGCCTTGCACTCATGCCACACCAATTCTTTGTTTTAATCTTTCTTTATAGAAGCCTTTTTTGGATCATAATGATTCCATAAAGTCCCTTTCATTTTTTACTTATTTCTTCCATACCTATGCTACTGTTAGAGCATCACTATGAAGAATCATTGCCTGTTTGCCTGTTTAAGTCAGGAGTTGTTAGTTAGGTGCCATGTAATACAGTACAGGCTTAAAGTTTAATGAGTACAAATTTAGCAAAGGTAAAAGATTATTATTTTTTTAGATTAGTTAGGAAAGACCTTGTAGATTGTACTTGCTTTTAGTTCTTGAATAACATATGTAGTTATAGTAATGATCTAATACTATAGGTGGATTAAACCTAATAAGTAAGTTTTCATGAATCTAGATATAGGAATATTTTTAGTTGAGTGTGGTGATACACCACCTGTCACTCTAGCACTCGGGAGAGTGAGGCAGGAGAGGAATCTTTGAAAGTTTGGGGCCAACCTGGGATCTTGGTAGTTAACCCTGCCTCAGTCTCCTGAGTGCTGGGATGACAGGTATGTGCCATCTCTCCAGTCTTATATTTGCTTTTCATTGTTGTTTTGAGATAGAAGGAGGAGTTTAGGGTGAACTTGAACTCACTGTGCGGCCAACCATGGCCTCAAACATGGGTCAGTCCTGCCTCAGCCTCCTGAGTGCTAGGGATTATAGGCTTTTATCACCACACTTGGCAATTAGATGCTTTATGGACCGTGTCAGGGAATTTTCAAGGATAATTTCAAAATTTATCCAGATACATTTGTAAAATTTAAATAGACTTCTGTTGGAAAATACAGCATTCAGGTGATTTCTGGAGAAATTACAGAATATTTTCTATTATATGTGAAAATAATTGTCCCTTACCATCTTTAGGGAATTGACTTCAAGAACTCTCTTAGATATGAAAATCTGTGAAAGCTTGTCTGAGAAGTCATATAGAAAATAGCTATTGCATTGTCTGTACTGTATTGCATCTTTTCTTAGAATAAATATTTAAAAGTAAAAATGGGCTGGGCATGGGTGCACACCTGTAATCCTAGCACTCTCGAGGCTGAGACAGGAGGATTGCCATGAGTTCAGGGCCAGCCTGGGCTCTGTAGTGAGTTCTTTTTTTTTTTTTTTTTTTTGTCTTTTTGAGACAGGGTCTCACTGTGCAGTTCATGCTGGCTTTAAGCTCACTTTGTAGCTCAGGCTGGTCTCAAACTCAAAACAATCCTCCTGCCTCAGCCTCCCAAGTGCTGGGATTACAAGCATGCGCCACCATGCCCAGCTCTCTGTAGTGAGTTCTAATCCTGGCTGAATACATAGCAAGACCCTGCCTTTAGTTTAAAAAAAAAAAAGAAAAGGTAAAGAAAAATGTATTTTGAAATACTGATTTTAGCTAATTATGAAAATCTATTTTCACAAGTATGATAATATAGAGTTAACTCAAATTTTGAGAAAAGAAGTTCTTCATGTTTAAATATAAACTTTCATTTTTGGCTCTGTGTGTTTCACTGCCATGTTGGGATGTTAAATCCTAGACATTGAAATAACACTATCCCCGATTCCTTAAAGATTTACTGTCATCTAACTTACCAGCATACTTTTGTTCAGTGTTTCATAGCACTCTGGATTGCATTACACTTGCTTCCAAGATTAGATGATGGCAGGTGTTACATGAGAATCATACACCTGCTCATATTCCCAGCAAGTTCTTTCTGAGCCTGTCTCTTTTCTCACTTCCCAGTTTGAGCCAGTAAATGCTCAACCTCTCTGGCAGGTAAAATAGTTGATAATGTTGATTTATATATATGTTCAGCATGATAGTGGCAATGGTTTCAAAGGTGTATTTATGTATCAGTACTTTGCCACAGGGTACTGTTTGTATCACCGAAAGCTCTAAAAGGTTCACCATCACTGGCATATAATTTGCATATGTGGAGTTTACTGAAAGTTAATTATACTACATTAAAGCTATATATAAAAATCCTTGCTGGGCATGCTAATAATTGACTGTAATCCCAGCTACTAAAGAAGCTGAATTAGGAGAATTACAAACTAAGCAACATATTGAGACCCTCACCTTTAAAAATTCTCACCCTTCCCTAAAATACATGAAAAAAAAATAAAAGTTCTCATGTGATCTGCCCATCATTAATGGATTAGTGGTTCAGTACTTTATTAAGCACTTTGTCCCCAGAAATCATTTAGAATCTATACCCTCTTTAACTTTTTCTCCATGATCTCCTTTTTGTTTCCCCACTTCATTCCTTATACTTGT
Source organism: Ctenomys sociabilis (assembly GCA_004027165.1). Taxonomy (NCBI): domain Eukaryota; kingdom Metazoa; phylum Chordata; class Mammalia; order Rodentia; family Ctenomyidae; genus Ctenomys; species Ctenomys sociabilis. The sequence goes on along the minus strand of PVKA01016082.1, from coordinate 45,065 downwards.
CATCCTTTATCCGTGTCAGAACACTGTTCAGAAGAGAAAAGCTTCATGATGGCACAGCCAGTACTGCAAGGCTATGGGTGCTCTTGGCCCTCAAAGGGGTCAACATACACAGGTCCAATGGAGTCCTTACTCTGTGCTTAGCGTGGTTGATCACATGAAAATGCCAACTTGTAGACATGTGTCTCTGAACTACAGAGGCATATCAGATAAACAGATATTAGTATTAGTGAGAGGAGTTACATAAAATCAGAAGGTGTTTTAGGTACCCTGTCAGTATTTTCTGAAAATACATTTTGAAAATCATAGTATAAGAATTACTAACCTTCTTGTTTTGATTCCTGGTATCTCTACACTAGTATATCTTGGGGGATGGGCGTGGATGTTAACATTTAACAAACCCCCCCCCCTTTTTTTTTTTTTGGTAAAGGTAGGGTCTTGCTGTGTAAACTACCCCCACCCGCAGGCTGACCTTGAACTTGTGATCCTTCTGCCTCAGTTCTTGAGTGCTGGCATTGTAGGCCTGTGTGACTAGACCTGGTTTTACAAGCTGTCCTAAAGACCATTGTAGGGCTATCTAGAGTGGTAAGAGCTTGTTTATACACTAGGATAGAAAGAAAATGGTAGAAGAATTAGATTTTTGAATAGTCTGCTTTACCCATTGCCTTCTTATAGTGTGGAAATGGAAATGTTTTGCCCATTAAGTAGCATTTTTGCCTGGTGTAGGGTATATCCATTTCGTAGTTTGAAATTAAAATATGTCTGCTTAACTCATGTAACTTATATTTTAGGGAGAGAATTAATTATATACCTGAAAGTTTTGATCAATATTTTTTTCCCTGCAGAACTCAACAAAAATCCAGTGGAAGGCTTTTCAGCAGGTTTAATAGACGACAATGATCTCTACCGGTGGGAAGTCCTTATTATTGGTCCTCCAGATACACTTTAGTAAGTATAATGGAACTTAACATCTTTAAAATGTACTGATATTAAAACTATTTTAGCAAACTGAAATGAAATTATTTTTTAAAGGGAAGTTGAAGTGACAGTGGAGGGGGTTGGGGAGATGATGGCTCAGTAGAATAAAGATGATGGCTCACAAGGATCTGAGTTCAGTTCCCGGTTACACACACGCACACGCACGCGCACACGCACACACACACACACAGAAGTGACAGTGGATTTGTACTGAATTTGATTATATCCAGGGTTAGATAATAGTCATTTTTTGTTTTTTTCTTTTCTTTTTTTTTTTCAACTTATATCCCAGAAATTATAAGATTACTTTTGCCAGTATCAGGGAAGAAAAAAAAAAATGATGTATTTCCCCCCCTCATCCGTTCTGTTGTGCTTACTGTGCCTTGCCCACCAAAGGGAACATCATAATTTTTTTGGGTGGGGGTACAGTGACCTTTTTTGATGCTGTGCAATGGCAACGAACCAGGGCTCCTGAGGCCTCTCCCCTTCTAGGGGCCCTGGGATGGAAGCTGTGAGAGGGAGATTCTCAGTGATGGGGCTGAGTAGGGCAGTGACTTCTACAGCGTGGACTCTCTGTCCTTCTAGTCTCACTGGGTGGTGGCGGGGGGTCGACACTTATTCCTTGGAGGCAATGTGAACCAGGAGGTCTATCACCCTGTTGCTGCTATAGCTGAACTCATTATCATACCAGGAAATGAGCTTGATAAAGTAGTCATTCAAGGCAATGCCAGCCCCAGCATCAAAGGTACAAGAATGGGTATCACTGTTGAAGTTGTAAGACACAACCTGGTCCTCAGTAAGCCCAGGATGCCTTTGAGGGGACCATCTAACACCTGTTTCACCACCTTCTTCTTCTTCTTCTTCTTCTTTTTTTTTTTGTCTTTTTGAGACAGGGTCTCACTATGCAGTTCAGGCTGGCCTTAAGCTCACTTTGTAGCTCAGGCTGGTCTCGAACTACAACAATCCTCCTGCCTCAGCCTCCCAAGTGCTGGGATTAAAGGCATGCACCACCACGCCCGGCCTCCCAAGTGCTGGGATTACAGGCATAGGCCACCATGCCCGGCTTTTCACCACCTTCTTGATGTCGTTGTATTTAGCTGCTTTCTCCAGTGACAGGTCAGATCCACCACTGACCTTAGGAGAAGGCACACAGAAGGCCATGCCTGTGAGCTTTCCGTTCAGCTCCAGGATAACCTTGCCCAAGGCTTTGGTAGTGCCAGTGAATGCAGGGTTGATATCTGGTCAGCCCCAGAGCCATCATGCCACAGCTTTCCAGAGGGCCGGTCCACAGTCTTCTGGGTGGCAGTGATGGTGTAGACTGTGGTTATAAGTCCCTCCACAATGCTGAAGTTGTCATGGATGACCTTGGTTAAGCAGTTGGTGGTACAGGAGCTATAGTGTAGATATTCATATTTCTCATGATTCATCACAGTGTGGACTCTATCCCTCTGGTCTCACTGGGCTGTGGGCGGAGGCACTTACTCCTTGGAGACCATGTAGACCAGGAGGCCCACCACCCTGTTGCTATAGCCATACTCATTATCATGCTAGGAAATGAGCTTGACTTTGTCCAACATGGAGGTACTGTGACATGTCAAACATGGGGGCATTGGCAGAAAGGGCAGAGATAATGACCCTTTCGGCATCACCCTTCAGGTGAGTCCTGGTCTTCTCCGTGGTGGTGAAGACACCAGTGGACTCCCACGTAGTCAGCACCAGCATTACTCCACTTGATGTTGATGATGAGCTTCCATTCTCAGCCTTGACAGTGCCATGGAACTTGCCATGGTTGGAATCATACTGGAATGTGTAGACCATGAAGTTGAGATCAATGAAGTTGAGATCAATGAAGGGGTCACTGATGGCCACAACATCCCCCTTGCTGGAGTTAAAAGCAGCCCTGGTGACCATGCATCCAGTATGGCTAAATCTGTTCACTCTAGCCTTTACCATCATGTCTGGATTGCTCCTGCCTGCGTGGGAAAACGGCTCTCTGGGGTGTGCAGGAGCCAGGGAGCATCATCGTTTTTAGGACCAAGGTGTTACCATTCTTAATACTTTAGCAGTTTAGTAAAGCATAGCGTTACATATTTCTGGGAGATTTTCGAACAAGAGTATATTGTTTATATTAGTGTTTTATGAAGACTGGAGAGAACTTTCAAGAACATCCATCTTAGTGGCTGTCTAATTAGATCTCCACAGAATATTGGTTAGAGAAAGTGTTGTTACCCTGAAATGAAATAATGGTTACTTTTCTCCAGTTGATAAAAAGGTATTATTAGGATATAAATTGATATATTAAGTAATAGACTACCAGCTTTTGAGCTTTTGATTTAAATATACAAATTGGAATGTATTGGCACCAAAGAGCAATAGAAAAAGAATTTCTTAAGTGTGTCATGTAGCACATTTCTAGATTTAAAAAAAAATCAACAACAAATTTTAGTATTGTCTGCTCTATTTACAAGCTATTACTTTTCTCTAAGATTTAAGTCTTAGTTCCTGACTGTGGTGACTGGTGTACGTTCTGTGCTTTTTATAGAAGTTGACATAGAGAGAGAAAGAGAGAGTGTGTGTGATGAAAATTTTTTCTCAAAGCCAGAAAGACAGTTCAATACTGGGGCAGATCTACATCACAGTTTCTTGGGAACTATAATTCTCACTCAGCCTTGCTCCTCAATGGTGCTATGTGGGAAAGGAACTAGAAGTATCAGATATTCTTTTGTGATATATAAGTAGTTAGTTTTGGGTTTCCCCCCTTCAACCGCTATCATTTGGTGGAAAAAGTATTCATAGCTACTCTATACCAGGACACTCTTAAGACATGCTGAATGGGGCTATAGTGTGGATATTTATATTTTCTGTAGCCTGAGAAATGTGATTTATGCCTTGTCTTAACTAGTGACGGAATTTTTGCTATTACATTTGCTGGTGTTATGTTTGCATTGATAAGTTTTGCAAGCTGAGATGACATTAGGGTTTTGGAGCAGATAAGAACAGTCACTGAAAACCGTCTTAAAGGTAGTCCTTTATAACCTTATTGTTACTTGAAAGCAAAACTTTTAATTTCTGCACACAAAACTGTATATAATAATGTAGTTTATGAACTTAATGAAATTTTATCTGTTCTGGTTTAGTTTTAGCCACAGTGTCTTGGGAGAGATCATAGCATCCAGTGAAGAAAATCTAGTTACTCTTATAGTAGGTATAAGATAGAAATTCTCCTTAAACTCACTTCTGTTTAGAGTATTGGATAAGAATCCATTTGACCTTCAATTCTAAGGGCTCACTGCATTTTTACATCTTTTTCATGAAATTGTTGCAAGTATTATTAGTTGGACCATGTAAGACTTCCATTCCTCTGGCTTCATCAAAGAGAACCACTTTATAATACCATTCTAAGTAATAGTCATTCTTTTCATTAATAAAACCTGTTTTGGGCCTTCATTATACCTCTGCAGTACATACTTGATGGTGAGACACACTGGTAGTCACTTCCTTCTACACTGCACCTTTCTGAGATTAGAAGCAGCCTTTGCATATGGAAGCAAGAGTGTGCATCCCAGAGGGGTCCTGAGAAAGACACAGGAAAGTAGCTAGGGTTACACGTATACTAAGGAGAGGAAAGGTTTTGTAGACTAGTAGAGTAAGAGGGTAGAATTAAAAAGAAGTCAGCACAGGCTTAGCTGCTACCCAGATGTAAGTGATTAGTTTACCTCTTAATAATTATAGGAAAAAATACTGTACCAAAATGTTATGAAATTTCATGTGATGTTTTATGATTGCATTGTTACCATCATTTGTCACTAGATGACACTCTATCTTTAAAATCTGTAATGCAATACATGTTAAATACGGTGTAACTTTGAGACTGATGGTTATCATGAACATTAATTTAGTCATCATACTTACTGACAGCATGGTACCTCCAGTGGGGGATTGAATCCAGGGTCTGTATGCTGAGCCAAATCTCTGGACCTTTAAAAATGTGATTGATTGGGTTCTAGGAATTGAACTCACAGCCTCACCCTTGCCAGGCAGGTGCTGCCCACTGAGCTATGTATCTGGCTCTTAAACAAACTAACAAACTGTCTCTGTCTCTCTGTCTGTCTCTCTGTGTCTCTGTCTCTCTGTCTCTGTCTCTCTCTCTGTCTCCCTCCCCTGTATTTAGTACAGGATCTCACTACACAGCTCTAACTCACAGTGATTCTCCTATTTTCAGACTCCTAAGTGCTGGGAGTACAGGTGTGTGCCACCACACCCAATCTCAATTGCCTTCTCAGTGCACCCCATGGGCGGGGCCAGTATGGCACACCAGGGATCGAACCCGGGCCCCTGTGTCTGCCTAAGCAGCCACTTTAATCTGCTGAGTTATTTGGCCAGCCCTACCCTACCTTATTTTTTATTATTTTAAGTTATGGTCTAGCTTAGGCTAGGCATACCTCAGAATACTCGGATTACATGCTGTATCACCAGGCCTAGCAATCATTGAATTCTAGTTACTTCCCTGTTATTGAATCTTTATAATGCTGTTCAGAATAGGTTAGTTTGCTTTGTTTTCTAGTAATGTTGACAACTCCATGGTTTTGTGTCTTCTAGGTAAGCCCTATAGCACTGAGCAGTTCAGCCACACCCCAAACCTTAGAATAAATTCTTCAGGCTATCTGTAAAGTATGCATTCTGTGAGTGGTGCTGGGTACCTTTTATCACGCATATAGGTATGTGATACCTGTAGCCACCCATATCTACAGAAACAAAAATTTCAGGTAGGAGTAGTGATAGGTCTTTATTTTTTGGCAGAATTGGGGATTGAGTTCAGGCCCTTGCGCTTGCCAGGCAAGTGCTTTTTCTACTGAGCCATCTCCCCAGCCCCTGTAACAGGTCTTTAAAGAAAGTCTTTTAAGAGTTTGATGCTGAGGCCAGCTTGGGCAATATAATTAGTAATATATATTATTCTGATTTTTAAAAATTTAAGGGATTCAGATTCCACAGCATAATAACCAAATTCTATGCATTCATATTAGATAGTAGTGAGTAACCTCCCTCTTTCTTTGATAATTGATGATTGTTCTTTTTTAAGGAATATGCCTTTTGTTTCTTACTTTCTTCTCTCTGTGTGTCTCTCTGTCTCTGTCTGTCTCTCTGGTGGTGTAAAGAACAAAAATAAATACCGAGGTGCGGTGACACATGCTTTTGATCCCAGCACTGTGGTAGGCTAAGGCAGGAGAATCTTGAATCATGTTTCTTTTTAATGTAGGGAATCTTTGGGCTGGTGAGGTAGCTGAATGGCATAAGCACTTGCCTGCCAAGTGCAAGGTTCCAAGTTCAATCCCTAGTACCCCCTCCAAAAAAAACAAAAAACAAACAATAGAATCTTATGCATGTGTTTTACAGCATGACCTCATCTTGGGTGGATATAGAACATAAGGAGTAACCAAACTAATAACACAGTTTTTACAACTACAGAATTCATTACAAATTTTGTTTGTAATAATACATGTGATTTAGAGGCACAAACTGTATTTTGTAATTAAATTCTGGAGAGAGTACCTTGAGAATTGAGTGAAAGTGGCAATGCCATGTCATTTATTATGTAATACTTTCTTTTTTTCCTTTCCTTTTTTTTTTTTGTTTGAGACAGGGTCTTACTATGCAAGTCAGGCTGGCCTTAAGCTCACTTTGTAGCTCAGGCTGGTCTCGAACTCACAACAATCCTCCTGCCTCAGCCTCCCAAGTGCTGGGATTACAGGCATGCGCCATCATGCCCGGCCTACCTTTAACACTTTTAAAAAATGTATTTAACTGGGTGTTATAGCTCATCCCTATAAAACCTACCATTCAGGAGGCTGAGGAAGGAGGATCACTGTATGTGCCAGGTCAATCTGAACTACAAAGTGAGTTCAAGACCACTCTTAAGGGCCAGCCAAACAGCATGTGCCACCATGCCCGGCTATTATGTAATACTTAAGGACATAGGCCCCAAGGGACTGGCTTTATTCAGCTCCCAAACTAGCAACTTTTATTAGTTACTTGTTGAACAATTACTTAAATTTGGCCTTAGCATTTTCTAGGGTAAAAACTCTACGCTTAGGAAAATGAGCAGTTAAGTATCAATGGATAAATTTGTAATGTGTAGATAAAATGAAAGAACAGGAGACATAGATTAAATGACAGTATTGAATAAAATTTCAGAGGGTTGTATACAGTTCATGGATCCTTATAAAATTTTTGTAATTTAATATAAAAAGAGTAAGGAAGGTCTCACGGCAATAAAACATGATTGGGTTTCTCAGACATTTCAAACGTCATGCCTGGTTGCTTACCATATCCTTTTAATATCATGATAGTGGTTGTAGTGTATCTGTGATGAACTTACTGTATGAATGGAAAGAAAAATACTTCAAATTCATTGATTTTTTTAATGTGGTTTTTTTTTTTGTTTTTGTTTTTGTTTTGTTTTTTTAATATTTTTAGGGAAGGATCCACAGGGTGTTCAGGGTCTCACTACTAGATCAGACTCCTAGTGATCCGCCCGTCTACATCCTCCCAAGAGCTGAGATTACAGGTGCATGCCACCATACCGAGTCTCAAATAGCTGTCTCAGAGCACCCCAGGGGCGGGGCCAGCACAGCAGGCCCAGGGATCAAGTCCCTGGTCCCTGTCCCTGCTTTCATGCACTTTAATCTGCTGAGCTATTTGGCAAGCCTAAGTTTTTGTTTTGTTCATCACAATCTCATATATTTCAAAAATCGTGGCTACACATGCTGTGTGTGTGTGTGTGTGTGTGTGTGTGTGTGTGTGTGTGTGTGTGTATGTGTGGCACATGCCTATAATCCTATTTAAGCATCACAAATTCAAGGTCAGACCAGCCAGTTTAACAATACTGTTTGTCGACATTCTTCTGTTATTTCAGTATAAACATATCCCCACTTTTTTTCTTCTTCCTCTAAATGGGTTTATACTGTAAATACTTGCTTTTAAAAATTTAACAATAGACTTTGTTATTGTTCCCTGACAATACTGATTACTGATTTTTCTTTTTCTTCTTTTTTTTTTTTTTTCCAGAACCAGGGATTGAACTCAAGCCCTTGTGCTTGCCAGGGAAGCACTTATTCCACTGAGCCATCTCCCTGGCCCTTACTGATTATTTTTTATCAGTATTTCCCTTATACTTCTAGAATGATAAATTTCATACTGATTTTGATAATAGTTTCTGTTCTCTATTGTATTTTATATGGGATGCTGTTTATCATAACTAGATAATCAACATATATCTGTTCAGTTAATGAAAATTGCTTAATGATGTAACCATTCCATTTCTCACTGATCTGAAACGATCACAATCATATGACCCTACTCTAATGGGTTGCATAAAGGATCAGATACATGAGCTGCTATTGCAGTAAAGTGGTAAAGTGTGATAGGGGAACTTATTTATATACAAGATGGTCTCACTATGTAGGGCAGGCTGGCCTTGAACTCAGGGCAATCTTCCTGCCTCAGCTTCCTAAACGCTGGTATGTGCCCACCTTACCTGGCTTGGAATTTACCAATTTAGATTCAAGTAAAATCTTATCTGTAGGTAATAGTTAAGCTGAGTACTTGATAATGATCAGAAGACAAAGAGAGAAGTATATTGCAAATGGAGGAAACATCTAGGACAGATCATAAAGCAGAAGTTGGATCATTTTTGTGCCTTTTAAAATATAACTCATTGTTTGTTCTCTTGACAATTCAAGAATAGTTCCCAATTAAATGGCATTGACTTAGAACTTCACTGTCCCATATAGCAGTTACTTAGCCATAGATGCCCATTAAACTAAAAAAATTCAGTTTTATGAGCCATATTTTTTAAGTGGTTACCATATTATTAGACAATATAAACAAAATAGCTTCAATGCTGTAGAGTTCTTTCAAAGATTTTAGCTCTGGAAAGTCAGAATATAAACTATTTTTGCTCCTAATGTTTGATGCATGCATGTTGAATAAATATTTGTTAAATGGTGAAGTAAGTGTATAGCTGCATGGAAGCAGCACATCTGTTCTTGGGCAGGGAGCAACAAAATGTGTTCCAACTTTTAGAAAGATCTGGTATGTTTGAGAATGAAATAAGACTGATGAGAACAAAGGAAGAATGATAGTTTCAAATCAGCATGAAGAAATTGGCAGTTTAAGCCCCATTGGCAATGTAAAACTTACTGAATTTTGTTGTAAATGCATTGGGAAGTAATGGAAAGAATTTTGCTGTGCAAGAAATGTGATCTGGTCTGGTTGTTACTTTTATTAAATTTTTCTTTCATTACTTCACAAGAGCTTTAATGAAATTGTAAGAATAGTACACTATTAAATGTTTGAAATAACTCTATAGGAAATCAGATTATTCAATAAGCTTCACTTTTAGTGTTAGGACCTGCACTTTATAAGTTTTAATGATCATGAACTTAACATGCAAGAACTTATTTTTTGTTTTCCAGTGAAGGAGGTGTTTTTAAGGCTCATCTCACTTTCCCAAAAGATTATCCCCTCCGGCCTCCTAAAATGAAATTCATTACAGAGATCTGGCACCCAAATGGTAAGTTTATCTAGTTTTACCTCTACATGTGCAAATGGACTGTCATTAAAGATTTTAGGTCAGCCAGATGTGGTGGTACATGTCTATAACCCCATTAATTACATTAATAGAACCCAGCCCCTCAAGAGGCTGAGGCAGAAGACTCACCATGAGTTTGAGGACAGCCTAGGCTAAGTGGGTTCAAGGACAGCCTGACTATATAATGAGACCTCCATCTCAAAAAAAAAAAAAAAATTGTCGTTTTGTTTTAGAATCCTCATTTCATTGTGCACATTATGTACATGGCTTTGTGTTAGATCCTTTTTTTAAAAAACGTATTTACTACAGAGTCACTACACAGCTTGGACTCATAATGATCCTTCTGTTTTTAGCCTCCCAAGCTCTGGGATTACAGGCACGTGCCACCACGCCCAGTCTCATTTGCCGGCTCAGCCTGCCCCAGGGGCAGGGCCGGCATGTAGGCCTGGGATGCAGGCTAGGGATCGAACCCCCAGCCCCTGCATCTGCCTAAGCAGGTGCTTTAATCTTTATGTTAGATTCTTGTAGGACAGGACTGAGTCATATAGAATAGATTATTTAATTTTTTTTTGAGACTCATGAATAAGGTAGAGTTACTAAATTTACATTAATATAACTGAAATAATTGAGGGGGTGCTTTTACAAAAAGCATAGAAATCATTAAATCTGAGTTTAGACTGTGCTAATAGACTGTAAGCAATTCCTAACTTTTATTTGTAGCCTTAGTTGTAGAAAAGGACTGCCCTGGCTGCATGTGGAAATGCACACCTGTAATCCTAGTACTTGGGAGGCTGAGGTAAGGGGATCATTAAGTTCACTCCTGGTTGAGGTAACTAGGCCAGACCCTGTCTCAAAACGGGGTGTGGGGATAAGGATGTAGTTCATTATGAGAGCCCTTGCCTAGCATATGCCTTCATTTCAAACCTCAGTATTGCCAGTAAAGAGAAGTGCCCCATTTCTCTCATAGGTGACTTGTACAATCAAACAAAATAACACCATTTTTTTTTTTTTTTTTTTTTTTTTTTTTGTCTTTTTTTGAGACAGGGTCTCACTATGCAGTTCAGGCTGGCCTTAAACTCACTTTGTAGCTCAGGCTGGTCTCGAACTCACAACAATCCTCCTGCCTCAGCCTCCCTAGTGCTGGGATTACAGGCCTGCGCCACCACGCCCAGCTTAACACCATATTTTTAAGCTTTGAAGGAATCCAGTACTCCTGTGCATGGAGTGATGATATTGGGTATTTATTTATTTATTTACTATGTTTGTTTTTTGGGTACCAGACATAGAACTTAGGTCCTTGCACATGCCAGGCAGGCACTTATGCTACTGAGCTATTCCCCTAGTCCTGACATTAAGTTTTTAAGTCTAAAGATGAGCTGTGTAAAAATCTACTATGTGAGCTAGAGGCCAGGCCAGATAAACCATGTTTATATAATTTTCCCCAACTTCTGGATTTGACTTGTATAATAAGGCTTGCAACAGTTTCTTGGCTAATTATTTTGACTGTGCATTCAGACTTGTTCTTTTAGCTCTATGCCAATGTATACTCTGCTTCTCGTCCTTACAACTCATTTGGTTGCAGAGAATAGAAATAATATAGTTTCAACAAAAACCCAGAGGGGAGCTAGGTAAAATGTCATATGCTGGTAATCCTAGCATTCAGGAAGAGGATCTCTTTAAGAGTTTGAGGCCAACTTGGGCTACATAGTGAGATCCTGTCTCTACTCTATCCTCCTTCCATCCCCCTTACCAATCAGAGGAATGTTTGAATGAGTAAATAAGAATTTATTAGAAGCATATGGAGCAACAAGGCTTGAAAAACAAATAAATATCATGAGATGCTGAAAACTGAAACAGAAAACTACTGGCATCAAAGGGAGTACTACATTTCATTCCTTGTGAGACAGCATTGATTTTATTTATTTATTTATTTATTTATTTATTTATTTATTTATTTATTTATTTATTTCCTGTCTCACTATGCAGTTCAGGCTGGCCTTAAGCTCACTTTGTAGATCAGGCTGGTCTCAAACTCACAACAATCCTCCTGCCTCAGCCTCCTGAGTGCTGGGATTACAGGTCTGGGCCACCACGCCCAACGAGACAGCATTGATTTTAAAAGACAGTTATTTTTCTTGTCTGTAAAGAAACAACATTGCTTAACAATTTAATTGTGACAGAAGGTATTAATACTTGTACCTGATGTATGGATACCTGAATTGGTGATGTGTGCTTCTCATTGCTTTGACATTTCTTTTCTATTTTTCTAGGCTTTTGGCAGTTTTCTTTGCCTTTACTTGAATTACTTGATGAGTGATAAGTAATCTTTCTGTACCTATTTCAAAAGAAAATATGAACAGCTTCTTAATTTTGGATTCACTATAAATGAGCTGTGTGGCTCTAGATGAATGGTAATGGTGAACCCTTTAGAACTTTCATTAATAATAGTCATTCTGTTTTGACACACATGCCACAAGTTTGTCACCATTGCTCTATGCAAAGCCTTTTTGAACTTAATTTCTCTATGTGAATTTTTATTTGTTTAGGTCTCACTCTGTAGTGGCAGGCTGGCCTTAACTTGCTTACGTAGACTAAGCTGGCCTTCAGCTCATGGCAATCTTCCTGTTTTGGCCTCCTCTGCGTATTGGCTTGTACCACCATGCCCATCCAGCTTCTGTAAAGATTAAATAAGAGCATGTATGTAAGCACCTATATAATATTTTTTCCTTTTTTTTTTTTTTTGTCTTTAAAACAGGGTCTCACTATGCAGGGTCTCACTGCTGCCTTAAGCAGCCTACTAAGCTCACTTTGTAGCTCAGGCTGGTCTCGAACTCACAATAATCCTCTTGCCTTAGCCTCCCCAGTGCTGGGATTACAGGCATGTGCCACCACGCCCAGTGATTTTTTTCTTCTTATATAAGAAAGGTAGCAATAGCTTTAAGAATTTACGAGACAGTTGATGAAAGAAAAAAAAATTTTTTGAGTTGAGAATTGCTATTTTATAAGTTACTAGATAAAAAAACAATCAAGATTTGATTGAAGGGAGATGAGAGTGATGAACAGTTACTACAAAAAGAATTAGATATAGGGAGTGAAAGGTCATAATGAAATGGAAAAAGGGAGGAAAAACCTGGGGGAGGAAGCATCTAAATATCTGCACTAGAAATATAGTGATAATCACTTCGTTGTGGCTCATTCCTTTACAGATGTCTTGGTCTGTATGTGGGGGAGTTAGGCATTAACCAGTATAATGAAGCTATGGTATGACAGTAATGGTAGGTACCTATGTTCTGATCACACAGGAGAGAGCCAAGAATTCTTAGTATGTTCTTGGGTGATGAATATGCTTAGTTTGAGGTTTGTTGTGTTGGCCAGGGAAACTTTAAATTGATGAATTTAAAAATTGTATTATAGGTTTGTCTTGATCATATATTTGTTCTAGAAAGATTAGACTAGTGGAAGGTATGAAAGGAAGCCAGACAGATAGCAAGGACAGGGATCCATTTTTGACAAAGAAAACAATAAAAACCCAGTTCAATGAGAAGGCACATGCCTATAATTCTAGTACTCAGTAGGCTGAGGCAAGGTAATCTTTCAAGAGTTTGAAGTTTAAGACCAGCTTGAACTATATAATGAGACCTTGTCACAAACCACATCCCCAAAATAAAAACAATAAATCTTAGAGAATCAAGCACCAGTCAGGGCAGTTTAATTACTTACTGACTACTCAATATGGGTGGTAATGAGGAATGTAGAATTGACTGGCCATTTAAGGAAAAAATTATAAACAAGGCATAATGGCATATATTTATGTGGGGGAGACTACTTGGGAAGGTTAGGCAGGAAGATTGAGAGTTTGAGACCAGTCTGGGAAACTTTCTGAGATCTTACCTCAAAAAGGACTGGAGATATAATCAGCATTACATGAATTCAAGCTCTGGTTGCAAAATAAAACAAAAGCTTATTCATACTAAAAACTGAAGACATGGGCCTTCTCTCTTATTTATTGCTGTATCCCCATGTCAGGTATGCAGTAGGCAATGTTATGTATTACCATCCCTTGATTCTGGCTACCAATAACATTATGACATGAAAGAAAGAAAAAAAGCTTTAAATCTATGGTTATTCACAAGGTTTTGTTAGGCTGTACATAGAATAAGTTAGGAATAAATATGTTTTAAAATCATATAAATATTGGTTATTTATGGAATTTGGAAACATGGCTAAACCTGGATATTTTACTTAAACTTAACGTATTTTTAAAAATTTCAACAGCCAGGTATGGTGGCGCATGACTAATCCCAGTACTTGGGAGGCTGAAAACAGGAACATCACTAAGAGTCCATACTGTGTAGTGAGACTCTGTAGACTCCTTTGCTAAATACATGATAGATAGATAGATAGATAGATAGATAGATAGATAGATAGATAGATAGATAGATAGAAAGAAAGAACGAACAGCTTCCCACCCCAGCAGCCCACAGCTGTGGCTCCTCCTGTAGAGGCTGCCTAGTGCCTGAGGATGTTTTTCTGTCTGGTTGAAACATGGAGAAAATTCAAAGCACCCCATCAATTTTAGAATAAAACAACTGCTATAGAAAAAAAGAGGAAGTTATTTACTCTCAAAACATTATTTTCACTTAATAGGGAGTATTTATGATATATAAATGGATTTGTGGATTAATTTCCTTTAGCCAATATTTTATTCTTTGTGGAACCACTTCAAAGTTAAGATCCAGTTATGTGAACATGTCTCTACTTAGGGTAAAATGGATTTATAGAGAAGAGGCCTCATTAATTTCATGTATGTTGATAAACTTTCACAGACAATATGACATATTCCTTTTGTGAATTTAAGTATACTCCCTTCCCTTAAAATATAATTTTGCTTTTATTTGATTTTAAAAGTATATCACTATATTAATTTCATTTTTAAAAGAAAATTTCTAGGCTTTTAACTATCATCAATTTAAATCAATAAGTTTGTGGTCAAGCTAGAAAGCCATTACATAGAAACTTAATTTACTACTTTAGATCTTACATTGTTTGCAAATGAGGAACAGATTCATTTGTTTCCATTTATTCCAGTACATTGTGTTTGCTACATGTAAGTGCTAAGCACTATCTCAGTGGAATAAGTGCTTGCCAGGGAAGTGCTGAGCCATCTCCCTGGCCCTAAATATCTTAAAAGTTTGACAGAATGGAAATAGTTTTCATTCCTGAGGTTTTCAAGCGGACTATGTACATTTGATAAAAGTCTATAGCCTTACTAATCAGTTAGCAGGTGCCATTTTAAAATCATCTGTATGCAAGTAATGTTTTAAGCAAGTACTATGTGGAGCAGGATTACACTTCTGATACTATTTTATGTATAATCAAATGATATTAAACAAAACTGTTCTTTAATTTTGCAGTTGATAAAAATGGTGATGTTTGCATTTCTATTCTTCATGAACCTGGTGAGGATAAATACGGTTATGAAAAACCAGAGGAACGCTGGCTCCCTATCCACACTGTGGAAACCATCATGATTAGTGTCATTTCGATGCTGGCAGACCCTAATGGGGACTCACCTGCTAATGTGGATGCTGCGGTAAGGTCATCCTCTTCCCGTTTCTCTTCCTATTAATAGAACTCAACTTGATAGCACTTGATTACATGCCTTTAATCTCAGCATTTTGGAGCCTTAGACAGGATCACCATTAGTTTAAGGCCAATATGAACCATGTAATGAGATCCTGTCTAAAACAGGTAACAAAACAGCCTGGAAAACCTTCACATGTGACATGTTAATGTTGGAATACGTGCATATTATAGAATGGCTAATGTGAATTAACATATATTGTTACCTCATCTGTGTGTGTGTGTGTGTGTATGTGTGGTAATAGCACTTAAAATATTTGGGCAGTTTTCAAGAACGTCGTACAAGCTGGGTGTGATGGTACACATCTGTAACCCCAGCACTAAGGAAGCTGATGCAGGAGGATCACTGTGAGTTTGAGGCCAAGCTGAACTGCATAGTGAAACCCTGTTTCAAAAAGACTGTCCCTCCTAAAAAAAGGGGGGGGACCCCACTCTGCAATACAATATTGGTGTTTTCATACAGGGTCTCTCCATACATTTAAGGCTGGTCTTGAAGTCACAGTGATCCTCTGGCCTCTTAGCCTCCAGAATGCTGAGATCATAGGTGTATACCACTGCACCTGGCTCCAAAAACATTTTCATTATTATAAAATATATAATAAATTTTATATCTTATAGTGGCTACAGTAATGTAGCTGTAATAAGGTGATAAGGGATGCACAGTACCTCAAAAGAAACACATTGTGACATTATAAATTTTTCTTATGAATGTTGGATGAGGATGTGTAGAGTAAAAATGTAGGTTTTTATGCATCAAAGGTATGTTGTTACTAGCCGTGGAGGCACATCCCAGCACTTGGGGGGGGCTGAGGCAGGACTGCTAGGAGTTTGAGGCTACAGAGTGAGTCCAAGGTCAGCTTGAATTACATAGTGAGATTCTTCCCCTCCTCCCCCATGAAAGGTATGTTGTTAATAGCTTAAGATAGCCTGTTAATAACTATAAAGTATTCTTGTAAGCTTCATGGAAAATACAAAGTATTAACCTCCAGTAGATGTAGAAAAAGTTAAAAAAAAATCAAAGCACATCAATTGAGAAAATCACTTAATCACAAAGGAAGGGAGAGAGAAAATTAATCTGTAGAGGAATACAGATTGCAACAACCAAAATGGCAGTAATAAGTCTGTACTTCTAGTGGGGTTAAGACTGGGGCTCAGAGCTTTGTTCTGGATTCCTCCATTCTTTGGCTTGAAATCAGGTTGATTCTGTCAGCCTGCTGTGAGCAGCCTCCTTTGGGTTTCCCCTTTATTGTTCTTCTGGATCAGATCTTCTGTTTCCTGGATCCACCTTTGATTTGCTTTCTTTCTTTTTTTTTTTTTTTTTTCTAAGTACTGCATCCTAGATTAATGTCTTAGGCTGTGCAGGAATTGAATTAGATTCCTTTCATGATTGAAGATGCTTATCTTTTATGCTTAATTGATCTTTTATGTAGAGTTGTACAAAATTTTTATACAGAATATATTCCTTGCCTTTTCTCATTGCTGCAGAGTTGATGCTGTGCTGATTTTCAACATTTCTAAGACTCTTTTTGTTATTGCATTTTTTTTTAATTTTTAGTTTTCTGAACTCTCAATGTAGTTGAAAGTCTTCAATTTTTCATCCTTGATATTTGAGTGTAAAGACTTAAAATTATTTTGAGAATGTCTTTATATTTAATAGTCTTTTTGTTTGTTTGTTTGTTTGTTTGTTTGGTGGAACTGGGGATTGAACTCAGGCCCTTGCTCTTGCCAGGCAGGTACTTTTTCTACTGAGCTATCTTCCCAGCCCAATACTGTCTTTTTGAAAGAAAAACTTATTCTAGTTTGTTTTTGTTTTTGTTTTTTTTTTAACTTATTTTAGTTTTTAACCCAGATTGAGCCCCTCGTGTATCATCATTATAATTTTATATTGTATTTTATATTGAATATATAATTGAGTCCAGATCCTTGGGCATACCCAACCATACACTCTGCCACTGAGCTACATCCCCAGCCCTGTAACAGTGTGGATTTCAATTGTTTGCTGATTTTTCATTTTGGTGGGATTGTATTGTGTCAGACAGCTTTCCATCTAGTGCCCTCAGCTGGGGCCCAAGCTTTGGTTATGTGATCCCCTTAGAGGACATTTGTGATACAAACCATAACTTACATATTAATGGTTGTTTTTTGTGGAACTAGAGATTGAACTCAGGCCCCTGCACTTGCCAGGCAAGTGCTTATTCTTTCACTGAACCATCTCCCTGGCCCCCATATTTGTGGTTTTTGACACAGGGTCTCACTTTGTAGTCCAGGCTGGCTTTGAAGTTTCAGTGATCTTGCCTCAGCTTCCCATGATTTGGGATCACAGGTGTGGATCACCACAAGTGGCTAGCATTCAATTTTAAATAACTTATTTTCTCCAATAATTTCTTTTTTCTTTACTCTTATCCCTATATAATTACATTTTAAATGTTTTAGATTTTAAACATTTTTCTGTAGGCTTTCTCTGAGATCAGTTTTTCAATTGTATTTTTGTGTTATTATTATTATTATTATTTTTTTTTTTTTTTTGTATTTTAGGGAAGGGTCCACAGATTTCAGGGTGTCACTACTAGATCAGACTTGTAGTGATCTGCCTGTTTATAGTCTCCCAAGTGCTAGGATTACTGGCACATGCCACCATGCCCAGTCTCAGTTGCCATCTCAGTGTGCCCTTGTGGCTGGGTTGGCATGGCAGGACCAGGGATCGAACCCCAGCCCCTGTACCTGCTTGCAGGCACTTTAATCCACTAAGCTGTTTGGCCGGCCCTATTTTTATTTTTTTGTAAAGAATACAAAATTGTAAAAATAACCATTAGAAATGATATAAAATTTTACTAAACAAAATAATAGGAATTCAACAGTGTTTGCTGTATTGCATGATGTTATCTTCAAATTAGTTGTTTAAGTTACCAGATACAAACCTACAAAATTGGCTAAAAAATAGCAACAACAACAAAAAAGAAAAAATAATTAAACATTAACTGATTCTTTCTGTCTTTTTGAGACAGCGTCTCAGATCAAGCTGGCCTTGAGCTCACTTTGTAGCCCAGGCTAATCTTGAATTCACAACAATCCTCCTGTTTTAGCCTCCTGAGTGCTGGGATTACAGATCTGTGCCATCATACCTGGCTATTTTATGTTAGTTTAAAATTTACATTTACAATTCTGTAACCTTCTATAGATCTGTCCATTCATGATTAAAGAACAAGTGTCTTGGGAACAAATTGTAACTTTTTGTGTGAGGGGTAGGGGATAAAGTTGTATGGATGGTAGACCAGATAATAAATTGAAAGTAAGAACTGGGGAAAAAGTATATTGTTCGTTCATTCATTCACTTTTGGAGTACTGGATCTTAGAAACATGACCTTTACAATGGGCTATATATCCCAAGTCTTTTTTTTTTTTTTGAGTCAGCATCTTACTAGGTAGCCCTTGCCCAAGCTGACTTTGAAAATAGAATCCTCTAACGTGACTGTTCCAGAGTGCTGGAATTAATGATGTACTACTCCTGAGGGTATTACTTGATGCACTCTTGAGGGTATTAGTTAGATGCCAAAGTGAAGGAATGATTATTTTTGGTACTGATACACTACCTACCATTTCTAATTCTAGTACTCTAAAGATACATTTGTAAAATTTATATCTATAATCATTATTTTAGATTTGAGGTGGAAGTCCTGAATACAAAGACTTTAGTCTTTGATTTTAGCTTTATATCTTGATATCTTGGGCTTTTCTCTAAGCATGTGCTTATGTATACACAGTCAGGCAGTCAGATGCAGGATATCGTGGTTCAATCCCTCGCTGCTTGTGCCTTACCAGACCTGCCCTTAAGGCATCCTGAGCCAGCAAAAAAAAAGTCTTTCTTGGGCTTTTCTCAGTTGGCCATTTCCAAGTCTTAGTTTTTTTAGAGTTTTAATATGCCCATTTCATCTTTTTTGTTCTCATTCCGTTGAGACTTTGTTGGTTGCTACTTTTTCTTCTGTACTGAAAGTCTTAGTATTCTTACATCTGATTTTTGTCTTTTAATACCCTCCATTATTGGGTTGCTTCCTTGATGTTTTCATATTGGGGGTTTATAGTATAAAAAATTGTAGTGTGATCATTTTAATAGGGCCTCAGGTTAGTGGAGATCTAGGTATATATATGTTTGTGTGCATGTGTGTGTGTGTATTTTTGTTTTGTTTTACTATATTAGGTTCATAGTTTCTCTGCATATAAAATGGGGTTGATAATACTCCCCTGGTAAGCCAGTACATGAGCCATTGAACTCAACAAATGGTTACTCTATTATCTAGTCTCTTCTTTGGAACCATCATTCATTGTTCTTCTCCTTGCTGAGAAGTCACCCTTGCCAGTCTTGTGTCATTTGCCAGAGAGCATCAGTCACACGCCTCTATGAGTTCTTGCCCATACTGTCTGCCACTGATGAGAGTCCTCTTTGCTTTTTTGTATAGTACTGTAATCACTTCTTCCTTTGTGATCTCTCTTTAATCTTTTTCTATTTTGGTACTGGGAATCAAACTCAGGATGTTGTACTTGCCAGGTAGGCACTTAGGCTGCTGAGCTGCATTACATCCTGGCCTTTTCTGTTCTTTTGATTATCTATTATTGTACAATTTTTAGGTTACCATTTTATTTTTGGTGGAACCGGCGATTGAACTCAGGCCCTTGTGCTTGCCAGGGAAGCACTTATTCTACTGAGCCATCTCCCCAAGCCCGTAGGTTACCATTTCTTAAGATTGTCTTTACTCCTTTAACCAGAATTGCCCTTTGCATCTGTTTACCTAAAAATATGGCCAGATTATGTATAGCAAACATGTAATAAAATTTTGTTAACATATACAAACTTATACATGCAAGCATACTCACACACACAAAGAAACCAGGTGTGATAGCCCTTGCCCACAGTATTAATGCTCTGGAAAGTAGAAGGATCACAATTTTAGCCTGGTCATCTTAATGATTTAGTGAATCCTGTCTCAAAAAAAAATTTTTTTTTTTTCCTTTTAAAGGTCTCAGGTTTAGTCACCAATGGGGGAAAGAAGGTATTGCAGAAATTATAAATGCTCATAAATACTTCAAAGATCTGAAAGATTAGGACTTTCTTTCTTTGGGTATTTTTATGAATAACCACAATGTTATTATTAGGCTAAATTTGCTGTAATTCCTACAGATATTCATGTCTCTAGCTTACGTTTATATTTCCTGTTTTTCCTCAATTTTGAGATTCCTTTTCCCTGATTGGTGATAAGACTTTCAGACTTGGATGACAGTCTTTACTATTCTCTGTCATCATTATTTTTGATTAGACAGTGTTAGTAATAATCTACTTTCGGTCCTACCTTTTTTTAAAGTAATTTCTTTTGCTTTATTTGGTACAGGGTCTCATTATGCAGCTAAGACTCATAGTGATCCTCCTGTCTTAGCCTCTCCAATGCTGGGATTACAAACCTATGCTACCACGCCCGTTTTGGGTAGCTGGCATGGTACATGGCAGGCAAGGCATGTGGTACTCGGATTGAAGCCCAGTCCTTGTGCTTGCCAGAAAGGTGCTTAGACCGCCCAGCTATCTGCCCAGCCCAGTGTTCTTGTCTTAAGGGCAAAAACTTTTTGAATCTCTTCCTTTCCTGGGGCAAGGACTGAAGATTTCATCTTTGTTAACTCTAAGTTGATAACATTCAAAGAAAGAAAAACACAGGTTGAACATTTTTTGTGAGCATTTCCTGCTTTCTGCATTCTGGTAGAATTAATTCTGTTCTACTGAAGCTTGCTAGTGCTATTGTGGGTTCCATAAGCATGTGTCTTAAAGGGTCAGTGGTACATCACACATTTGCCCTCCTTTCACTCTGCTAGTACTCTGTAACATCACAGTACATGTATCTCATCTGTCTTCCTTAGGTAGGGAAGTACCTTTTATGCTGACTTTGCTTTCTGCTTGTTTCTAGATGCAGACTTGGTAATATTTTAGATAACTTGAATGTTTTATTTCTAAATTATAGTTTTCTTTTTACAGTAACACTATATACACTGTAACTTCTTTTATAGTCTCTCTTCCTTTTTTCCTGTATTTTTAGGGAATGGTCTACATGGGTGTTCAGGGCCTCACTACTAGATTGGACTGCTAGTGATCTGCCTGTTCACAGCCTCCCAAGTGCTGGTTTTACAGGCATGTGCCACCATGAGCAGTCTCAATTGCTGACTCAGTGCACCCTGGGGGTGGGGCTAGCAGGCAGGCCCTGGGATTGAATCCCCATCCCTGTGCATGCTTGCAGGTGCTTTAATCTGCTGAGCTATTTGGCTGGCTCTTTTCCATTTGAAAATAATTTTTCCTGTGAATTCTTTTCCTGCTTAGAAATTTCTGCTTGCATGTCCCAGCACAGTGCCTTGTATTTTTGGTTGGGTGTGGTAAGAAAAAAACTAGTCCCAGCACCCAAGAAGCTGAGGCAGGAGGATAGCTCTGAGTTGGAGACCAGCCTCTGAGACACATGGTGAGTTCAGGGCCAGCCTGACCTGTTTAGCAAGACTGTTTTTGTTTTGGTCAGGGGAATACCCGGCCTTATACTTGTCTGGCAGGCACTATGCCTCTGAGCCACATTCCTAGCCTGACACCCTGTTTCAAAAAAACAAAATGCACAGAAACTACTGACTGCTTTTCTAGTTTTAGCAGTTTACCATTTAAAGTGTACACAAATCAGGGGCTGGGCAAATGGCTCAGTGGAATAAGCACTTCCCTGGCAAGTGCAAGGGCCTGAGTTCAATTCCAGGTTCCACCAAAAACAAAACAGAAAGTAAAAAAAAAATAAAGTGTGCATATCACCAAAGGAATGTATTTGAAATTAATTACATGAGATTATAAGAAGGCTTTTGTATCATATCACTTGATATTGCCTTTGTACCTACAGAAAGAATGGAGGGAAGACAGAAATGGGGAATTTAAAAGGAAAGTTGCCCGCTGTGTAAGAAAAAGCCAAGAAACTGCTTTTGAGTGACATTTATTCAGCAGCTAGAAATTTCATTTATTTCAGGGTAAGTTCATTTTAAATGTCATACAGTTTTCTTTATCTTTTGTTAAGTTCTATGTTAATTTTTTTTAAGTTGTGTTTTGTGAATTGTTTGATTTCTTTGGTTTTATCTTTTTGTTTTTTAGAGTAGTATTAGCAAACCAGTTTTCTTTTCACTGGTAGTAAAATTTCTGATGAAGTTTTTATTTCAGTTTCTTCCATTTTGTCTAAAGCCTACCATCCTGATGTTTCTTGCATCTTCTTGTAATGAATATTATGTATGGTAAAGGATAACTTAAATTTTGGTTTTGCACATCTTTAAAAAGTAAAAATCCCATTTCATATTACACTGCCAAGACCATTAAACATTTTCCTTTTTTCTCCTTCCCCTTTAGTTGATCTTTTACTTCCTTGATCTTTTTACTGACAGGGCAAGTAAAGAAAGTTTCTCAGCCTGGCATGGTGGTGCACGCAGCACTTGGTAGACTGAGTCAGGAGGATCATTGTGAATTTGAGGTCAGCCTGTGCGTACATAGTAAGTTCAAGGCCAAGCTGAATTACATACTGAGACCTTGTCTCATAAATAAGTTTCTCTGTCACTGCATAATGTTTGTCCATAAGTTCTGTTGTAAATCTAGCAAGTATTGAAAGATGGATGGCCGCCATCTGACTTAGAAGAGGATGTAACGTAGATGAATTCACTGTGTTCGTTCCTTTTGTTTCATTTTGTTTGAGACAGGGTCTTAGTATGCAATTCAGCCTGCCCTTGACCTCGCATTATATCCTAGGCTGGGCTCAAACTCATAGCAATCCTCCTGCCTCAGCCTCAACCATGCGTGATATTAGATTTCTTAAAATTAATACTGAGATATGAAACTGAAATTTATTATCTAAAGAATCTGAATATTTACCACCACCATGCCCATTCCTTTTTTATATCTTAATTCTGGGTTCTTTACTATTCATAATTTCTCCAAATTTGTGTTAAGCAATGTATTATATACTTTTCAATTTATATCTATGAAATTATAATGAATATATTCTTTTATGATCATTATTCATTATACCCTTCACATTGACCTATGTTACAAGTAGCCACAGTTTATTTTTTTCATTAGAAAAATCACCCTTCTACATTTTATTCTAATTGCCATTCTTTTCAGATTTGGGGCAAGGGAATTGCTTCTGCCCTGCTGTAATTTTTTCTTTTTTCTTTCTCCCATGTAGGACTGGGGATTGAGCTCAATGCCTTCACACTTCACACTTTCCCCCTTTAGATTTTTCATTTTGAGACAAGTTCTCTCTTAAGTCATTAAATTGCCCAGGTGAGGGCCTGTGAGATACCTCAGCAGACTTAAGTGCCTGCTTCAGCAAGTGCAGAGACTGGGATTTGGTCCCCAGTGCTGTATGCTGTGCCTTCTCCACCCCAGGGTGTGTTGAGCCACCAAGACCAGGTGTGGTGGCATGTGTCCATAATCCTAGCACTGGGGAGGCTGAAAACAGGAGGATCACTACTAGTCTGAGTCTAGTCCAAGTTGCATAGTAAGACCCTGTACCAAATACATTAAAAAAAAAACAAAAAAACTATTGCCCAGGTTGAACTGGAACTTAATAATCTTTTGTCTCAGCCTCCCAGAAGCTGAGACTACAAGTATGTGCCATCACATTTTGTTCTTACCATAGTAAAGTATGGCTGCCCTCGTTTCCAGATGTTTCTCAAGGGTAGTGATAGGGAACATTTTAGAGCTTTCTATAACAAACATCTGGTTGCAATCAATGTGCCATACATAAGTTTGCCAGCACTGCTTTAGAGCACATACCTAGAAGTGGAGTTGTCATTCTGAAGGATGCATGCACATCATTTTGGCTAGATAAGGACAAAATGAAAGTTTTGCCTCCATGCTGGGTGTGATGGCATGTATTTATAATTCAAGCACTCAGGCAGAATGATCAGCTCAACTTCAAGGCCAGTCTGGGTGGGCGGGCTACGTAGTGTTTTTAGGCCAGCCTGAGACCCTGTCTCAAAAAAATAATAAAGTTTTGCTTCTCTATGCTCCTGTTGGCAACCATGATAATCCTACTTGCTCCCTAGCTTTTCCAAAATTTAATATTATCATACATCTAAAATTTCAAGAATCTGCATGTTTAAAAATGTATTTTTCTTGCTCTTTTTTGTACTTTTCAAACAATTATTAAAAATTATTTGCCAATTAGACATGCTGTAAATGCAGTAAAAAAAAAAAAAAAGATAGGTCATTGTGAACTTGATATGCACTACCCTATATACCAATGAAACTGTGTATTATTTCATGGGTTGACCATTGACGGGATTTTTTTTTGTGTGAAACACTTGCAGGTTTCTAGAGTTATTTTTCTGTGAGACTGTTGGTTTGCATGCTTGTTATGCCATGGTATATTTGAATTAATAGTTCTTTTAATGTAGTTGAATTCATTAGACCTTTTTGGATTTTTCATTCCTGTGTCTTTGTTAAAATGTCCTTCTCATTCCTGCCACCAAAAAGTTGCTATTTTATATTAACCCTTAAATATTCCTATCTTTGCCTCCCATCTCTATTAATATACTGCGATTGATTTTTGTGCATGATGTCATACAGCTTATCTGCTCCCTCAAAGTATTTATTTATTTATTTATTTATTTAGGCAGATCTGGGGATTGAACTCAGGTTGTTTTTTTTTTTTTTTTTTTTTTTTTTTTTTTTTTTTTTTTTTTTTTTTTTTTTTTTTTTTTTTTTTTTTTTTTTTTTTTGCGGAACCAGGGATTGAACTCAGGCCCTTATGCTTGCCAGGAAAGCGCTTATTCCACTGAGCCATCTCCCTGGCCCTGAACTCAGGTTTTGCACTTGCCAGGCAAGTGCTTATTCTCCTGAGCCATCTCCCTGACCCCACCCACAAAGTATTAAGAAGTCTTCCTTTCTTTATTGATACACATTGCCAAGTAATGATCTAAAATCACCTCAACCCTTTCTCTTTCTGTCTTCCTTTCCCTCTCCATCCTAGAGATTTATATTGATGAGGGTAGCCTTGGCATAGTCCTTGCTGATTTTGAACTGTTCCTGATTCTCCAGCGTCAGGCTCCCTAGTAGTGTGGGACTATAGGGCATCCACCACCAGGCTAACCCTATTTGCACTGCTTGAATTGTCTGTCCCTAATCTAGTACCACATTGTCTGAATTTTTGTTACTTTGATGATTAAATGTATCAAATACAAAGATACAAGCTACAAGTAAGTTTCTAGTCTATTTACCACTTAATCTTCCTGACATATTTGATATCACTAGTTTTCTGGAAACACTAATTTTAGGTCTTCTTAATTTAATTTAATTATTTATTACTTATTTATTTTGGTATTTTTTGAGGCAGGGTTTCACTATGTAGAACAGGCAGGCCTTGAACTCACTTTGTAAATAACCTAGGCTGGCCTTAAACTCTCAAGAGGTCCTCCTGCTTGAGCCTCTGGAGTGCCCCTTAAATGCTGAAAAAATATTTTTCCTACTAGCAGGTATACCAATAATTTTTCATTTTTCAAATGATTTCTGTTTTCAACATCTTGTTTGTATCATTTATTTTTATTCTATATTTCCTAATTTTTATTTTTTACTGATACTTCCATCACATATAGTCTGTGATTCTTTTTTCTTTGAGTCTGGTTCTTGTAACTGGTCTTTTCTTTTGCCTATAGTATCTTTAGATCAAGATCTTATTAACAGATTCTTGCCTTAATCTCACTGTATGGAACATTTTTTATATTCATCCTATAAACAATGTCCACGTCAGTCTTCACAAAGCAGAACTCACTGCATTGGTTCTTTATAGATGTTGCATCCTTTTAAAACCAAGAAAATTCTGAATGTTTGTTTTCCACTCTTTCTTTCTTTCTATGAATTTAGGACAGGGCGTACAGAGAGTATACAGGGTCTCACTACATAGATTGGACTTGTGATTCTCTTGTTTTCAGCACCATCTGGCCTGCCCTGGGGCTGTGGCCCTGCAGCACAGCAGGTCCGAGGATGGAACCTCAGGCCCCTGGGTCTGCCTAAGCAGATGCTTTAATCTGTTGAGCTATCTGGATGGCCCTTCTACACTCATACATGTTTTAATGCTAGACCTTTGATAACCAGTAAAAAAGTAAAATAATCCTACAAAGCTTACATTTATCCAGAACTTTTCAATGCTACATTATAAATTTTGTGAATAACCAATAATTTCACTATATTCACCTTGATATCATATAGAAAATGAATTTAGTAGTACTAATGAAATGTCAGAAATAACCTATCTCCCCACACTGGAGACTGAGCCTAAGGCTTTGTGTTGCTGTGCTGCTAAACTTTATCCCTTTTCCTTTTTAACTGAGAGTTTCCCAAAGTTGCCCTGGCTGGTCTGGAACTTCTGATTTTTCTGCATCAGGAAAAGTAGCCAGGATTACACACATACACCATACTCACCAGATATCTTTTATAACTTTGAAAGGGATTGTGTGTTACCTATTTTAGTAGTAGGGTGAGTTAATTTATGTTCAAACATAAATTTATGTTTAAATTAACATGTAATTTATGTTAATTACATGTTTAAAGTTAACATAAAACTTTAAAGTCCCACTTATTAAGGTAGTCTGTTTAGCAAAAAGTATAGCCTAAAAGTACTGTTGAGTCACCATACTTCATTTTATAGAACAGGGTAATAAAAATAATATGGTGTACTGTTAATGATGAACTAATAAGAAAAACTTGAAGATGAAAGAAGCAGGGCTGGGAGTATAGCACAGTGATAAAATTCTTGCCTAACATGTACAAAACCCTTGCCTCCATCTACCACCATGCACCATCAGTTTTCTTCTGCATAAGCCTGCTCCTTTCACTTTTGCTTTTGAGAGCATTTCCTGGCAAAATATGTATAAACAAATCTACTTCCTAAGGAACCTGACCCAGGATACTGGGCATTATGTAGCCTGGCATAGTGACAAGAAGACTGCTTGCTTTACTTAGTTGTACTTTATGGGACTCCGAAGTGATTGCTCACAAATAAGGATGTGTATGGTTGCATATATATCACTTCATTTTCTGCAGAAGTAGCCATATTCTGTTTCTATTTGGTGTATTCCTATTTTACATTTGGAGTAACTAGTAAGAGTTGGAGACCACTCAGTTTCATACTTGGATCATTGGTTTCTGCCATCTTTAAAAACAAAGGTTTTGAAGTATTGAGCCTTTTGGATCACCTGTGTTCCAAGAAAGCTCCACCCACTATGCTAAAGGACTTTTTTTTGAGGAGGCATTGGTTTAAGACAAGGTCTTGCTATATAGTTCAGGCTGGCCTTAAACTCCCTGGTTAAGCCTGACTAGCCTCAAATGTACACTGATCTTTCTTCGTCAGCCTTCTGAGTGTTGGCAGTACAGATGTGGGCCACCACACCCAGTCAATTTTTGGCTCATTCATGAAGGAGTTTTTTCAGATCATTACAAGGGACCAATGAAATGAAAATGCTACTAGTAAGATTTCACAGAACCATGAACCTGCCTCTGTAAAAATTATTAGAAATAACCAAATATCTTTGAGAAGGAAACTAGCATTCATGGAACCACTGTCTGCTACTATAGTAAATACCTTAGCAGGTGGAAAGACATCTTTAATATGCAGTAAAGGAGCATAGTAGCAAGGAGTACAAAAGACAAAAAAAGTAAATGCATAAAATAATCACATAACCCAGAATAATAATAAATGTTCAGTTGTTTCCTGTGTTTCTGAAAGTATATATATAAATTTGAAAACTAGCATCACTTGTTTTTTTAAACCAGGGATCAAACTTGGGACCTTGTATATGCCAGGCAGACACTTACGCCACTGAGTTATCGCCTCTGCTGCATCACTTCTAAAGTGTCTGTTTATATTTGAAAATTTATTTAACTCCACGTGAATAAGTTTTATTATCACCTGAGAGACTGTTGGAAGCAAATGGTCTTTAGTGAGTCCAAGCTGGGCATGGTGGCATATGCCTGTAATCTCAGCTCTTGAGAAGCTGAGGTAGGATTACCATGAGTTTGAGGCCATCTTAATTTATACAGAGAGATCCTAGAAGTGAGCTCAATAAAAAGAGTGCACTGATAATTTTTCTGGCTCTTTAGCACAACTGTTCTGCTTGTATCATATGTGATTCGTGGGTCTCATATAAGTGCCTACTCCAAATCATTGTCTTCTGCATCAAAACAGACAAACGTATGTATTTTTTGGGGTATTGAGGCAAAACTAGCATGAGATTGTCACCATATCAAAAAAAAAAAATTCAGATAGCTTATTTTTCTGCAGTATCATGCACTATAGAAATAACACTGCAATAGCCAGTAGAAGCACCAAAACCACATGCTGGGTTTGGAGACTAATTTATTTGTATTGATGGGCACTGATGGGAATCACTCCCAAAATACCATGCCCTGATCTTTTGTGGTCTAGGGCTTATATGAGATAAACAGGGAGGAAGTAGAGAAGCAGTCTGGGCGTGGTGGCGTGTTTCTGTAATCCCAGCACTAGGGAGGCAGAAATTAGGAGGATCACTACAAATCTGGGCTGTGTAGTGAGATCCTGACGACCTGAAAAAAAGGTTACAACCCCAAGCTAGATGTGTACATGCTTGTAAGCCCAGCTTTCTGGGCTTCTGAGTCAGGAGGATTGCAAATTCAAGTCCAGCCTAGGCAGTTTGGTGACATAGTAGTGAGGTCCTCTCTTTAAAAAGGACTAGAGATGGGCCAGGGAGATAGGTCAGTGGCATAAGTGCCTGCTTGGCAAGCACAGGGTCCTGAGATCAATCCCTGGTACTAATAAATAAATAAATACATGCATACATACATTCATACATACATACATGCATAAAATAAAAAGGGCTAGGGAATGTAGTTCAGTGAAGGACCTGTGTTCAACTCCTAATATTGCCCTCCACCACCAAGATCAGTTTCTATTCCATAATACTTTTCTAATGAATATTTTTTTTAATTGAAGTACAAATATCAATGAGACAGTTTTAAGACACCTTGCACAGGACAGATTCGATAAATTAATACATTGCAAACTTTTCATGTTTTGGTATCGTACAAGGTGCATACATGATATACTTACAGACATTATTATAGCAGATGTCTCTTATCAGTAAATTAAGAGAGTGTAGTTGTTTACTTATTTTTTATACCTGAATTATATCACAGATTCAATAATTAATACTTTCTACCTTGTTATTTTCCTAGTGGTTGTCCATAGTACTAGAAGCCCACATAATATCTTATCCAACCACTATTAGTGCAAATCTTGCTTCTCATATCTAATGAATATTTTTAGTAAATGACATGTAAGTGCATTTATGCATTTATATACAAACACCGTAGAACCTGATTCTGGTGAAGGTGATATATTTATATTTGGTGCATTTCATGCCTTGCTAGGGACCTTTTACATTGATTGTTACAATTATTTTCAAAAGAAATTTTACAGTAGTTTTTCCTTTTATGATCTACCATTGAAGGTAGTTTGAACTATGGTTCAGAAAGAGGCACATGTAGGACCATTATGTTACCTTACAAGTTTATTCCTTCCTCCTACAGAGTTTTTTGGCATGTTTATATTTGATGTAATAAACTTGAAGATAGTTGGTATGAGTTAAATTTTGCCATAACTCTTAAGTACATTTGGCTTCTCTGTTAGGAGTGTAAAATTAATGTCATTTGAATTTCCAGTCAGTCATCTTCTGCTTGATTTTGCTCAAAATTGTGTTGGGCAGCAGGTAGTTTTTTGAGTTCCGGGGAATATGTGGTCTAAAGAGAGTATGGTGACAGGTATTTTTTCCTTTCTTGTCCCCATATTCAGAGTGTAATACATACAGACTGAAAAATGTAATACAGATTTTTAAAACTTTGAACAGGTTTTTTCTTAACTTTTTGGATAGGAAAATATGTTTCCATTAGCTGTATAACCATGTCTTTCTTTTTCTTTATAAAGAAGGAGAAAATCCTGTTCTACGTGTGATTGTGAGCCCTTATTGCCTGACTGTAAAGCATTTAACATTGCTTGGCACATCATAAGCACTTGATAAGATGGCGGTTGTTTTTCTATAAATATAAGGATATGGGCCATCAGATAAAAAGTAATTAGAACTGTTTATTGAGATGGTGTTATGTGGATTTGAATTGAACCTTAAAGAGTTAGCTAGAAATTAGGTTGACAAGTGTGATTTTACATTGTTTTCTCTCTGCTACTTGTTTTTTTTTTTTTTTCAAACAAGGTCTCCCTATGTAGGTTCAGGTGTAGTATGGTTTTGGGTCCCTAAAGCTTCTTGCGGTCATGGGGTGGATTTCTAGCTTGTGATTAACTCATGATCCACTGGGATTATGGCCCCCAGCCTGGGGCAGATAGCCTGAATAAATTTAAGGAAGACAGACTTGCTCTCTGTAGCCATTGCTGATGCTACTCCTCCCTTGGCTGTCTGCTCTTTGCTATGGCTATGTGCCGCTCTGCCTTGGAGCCAGCTGAGTATGGACTGAAACCTGCAGTAACTTTGAGCTAAATTAAACCTTTCCTTTCCTCATTTTGAGTGTCAGGTATGTGTCCCAGCAACAAAATAAGAGTAACCAAGACAAGCTGGTCTTAAACTATGTGGCTTGAACTCAGCTGGGATTATAGTTTTGTTACCATGCTCAACTTTACTTTTGCAAATATTTCTAAATTTTAAAGTCATTTGACTTCTAAAAATCCTGTTATAGATTACAGGTATAATTGAAAAATATTCGAAGTATTGAAAAATCTGCACATATTGTTGCTGTACCATATAACTTTCTATCTGCATTGTTCAGTCTTGCAGCAATTACACATTACTGTTGAACATTAGAAATGTGGCTAGTCTAATGAACTCAATTTTAAGTTTTATTTAATTAATATTTTTAAATTAGCTGTATGTGGTTAGTGATTTCTATAATGGGCAAACACAAAAATGCTTTTAAAGTAAAATTAAGAAGTTGTTGCTAGGCTGGACATGGTGGCATACACCTGTAATCCTAGCACAGCAGGCCAAGGCAGAACTGTGAGTTTGAGGCCAGCCTGAACTGTGTAATAAAACCCTGTTTTAAAACCATAACCACCCCCCCAAAAAAAACTTGTTGCCAAAGAAATAGAATATAAATAATAATTACAATAAATTCTTCTGTAATTTACAAATTCATTACATAATGCTGTTTGTTTTGTTACAGGTCTCCAATTGAGAAACATGGCACTGTTTTCCTGCACTCTACCCACCTATTGCTGGACTTCTGTTGTAACAAGTTGGCAAACACTGGCTGGAACTGGGATGCAATAAAACATGCCAGTCATCAATGCTGACAAGAGCCTAACAAGTGCCAACTTTCAGATGATTACGCATTTTGAATTCTAATGAACTGTTTTAACCTTCAGGAAGAATTGTAAAGACCTGTACATAGCACAACATGATCCGGATAATATATATACTGTTCATGTACATCCACACATACACCTTGTACCAAATAATGCTTTCTTGTAGTAGAATAAGAATCGTGTAAATTCTAAAAGATTTTAGCAAGTTTTCTTTCCTTATTCATTGTTTCATATCCATTTTAAGACTCCTTAAAGCATGTCAGGTGAAAAGCAATTAGGATTAAAAGTTTCCATTTAATTTCCTTTAAACCATTGAGGCTTCATTAAACTCCTTTCTTCTTTCACATACTAAACTTTTCTATCTTCTTTGTTTTGACATACTCTCTTTTGCTTTTGTGTCTTTTATCTGCCAGAAAGTTCTCAAGTCATTTAGCTGAAATACTGAAACAGTTAATAAGCAGTTACTTGATTTTTAATGATGACTCCAGAGGAGCAGTCATCACTAGGTGCTTTGTCCTTTTTGTATTCTAGTTGCATCCTTGGATTGGATATAGCAATAACATTTCTGGCTGTTGAGAGCTCTTGAATCCAGTCATTATCCCTGAGAAATAAAAAAAAAACTGTTGGTTCTAAGTCCAGCTTATTGAAATTTGCCCCAAACATACAAAATTCTTGTTTGGTTTTGTTTTTGCCCTTCAGTTGCCCAATATTAAGGATAGATGAATAAAGCATGCAGAGCTACTGGCTTTCTTCTGGGTTTGCTATGAAAATGCTGTTTGGCCTCATACCTTTCTTAGTCCTTCACATTTCTTTGCCTCTACTATACTGCAGATTTCCCCCTCACCTATTGTACAAAGAAATTGCGATGTATATTTTCATGTAATTTGATTTTGGAATTCTGTCACCTTCTGTAGTGAGTTCTTCCAAAATACAATTTTTTCCAATAATTGTCAAGTTGTTGTTGGCTTTTATTGTATTGAATGAAGGTTATAGTACTGAATGCCAGAGAAGTGCAGTTTAGAAAATCTCAGGTTGATTCCTTATGCAAACAAACTTAATACTTGAAATCACATGGCCATTGTAGTATGTGAATTGGGTTCTATCTGGATTCTTAATATGAATCTAAAAAGCATTACAGGAGAAAATGCTTTGTTATTTGATACACAGATTATCTCACTGACATAGCACACTTGGATTTGATTAATGTTTGAGCATAAGTATATTTCATATCATACAGTTTTTTAAAACTTTAGCAACTCATAAAATGAGTATTGCAGTGTTATTGACAGGCCTACACTTTTCTCTTTTTGTTGAGGTTAAGTGGGAAGTAGTCTTTGGCATATAAGTGGTGGAACTTGAGATAGTACCAAATAGGGCATATGTCTGTCTGATTGTGAAAGTCAGTGTGTCTCCGCTCTGACTCATTTGAAGGAGTTTGGTGATGATACTTTGGCAAAATAGCGAAAGAATTCCTTCCAGTAGGTCAGATGTCTGCCAAGTTTGCCCTTTTTAAAGCAGAAGTAAGGTACTTAAGGATGTCACAGTAGAGACTTTTTTTTCTCCTAAATACCAGTGTTTCTCATCCTGAAGCATTGTAAAACCCCATAACCTTTTTATAAACTCATAAATGTGTAGTGACTGTGAAAATTGAGTTGATTCACTGGAGCCCAATTTTCTTTGATAACTTAGTGACTTTTTTTTCTTAAGAGACTGTAAAAATTACTGCACTCCGCAAGGGATTTGGAATGCAATGTTACTCAGATCAGAAATTGTCCACATAGTGGTTGCTTCTGGCAAGATGGAGTTGTTTTCCTCTCCTATTGCTGTAATTCTGCTAGCAATCTGTTCATTTAAAATCTGGGTTTGACTCAACAAGTAGCTAATTAGTAGCTCAGGGACAACTATTTCTGAACTGTAAGTGCCACTTTACAGTTGGTTTGGTATAACCATGAGGTTACTTAGGGCTAGATCTAGGAGAGTGGAAGAGCCAGAAGTGAATGCCTCTCTCCTCACACTCTCCACCTGGTACCCTGACCATGCTACAAACAGAAACACAGGCCTCAACAGATGTTAGGACTTCTTTTCCTCTGTCAGAGATGTCATCTGTGCCTTTCCCAGTGTTCATCTGATAATGTGAACTTAAACGCCTATTTGTTACTAAACTCATACTTGGGTGACACTGAACCAGGTGGTTTTGTCCCACCAGTACCTCATCATTACAATGTGAGGTAATTCTTCTCTGCTTTAGGAAAAGGATTTTTCCTTCCTAACCTTGTGCCAATCATCAACATCTATATAGTCCTTTGGGTTGTAGAACTGTTGGCTGTTTCCTAAATTTATTCCAAGATCTTCTAGAGGCTTACATATTTCAGTCTGTGTTCATAAAGGATTATCTTAGTGGCTTTCTGGCCACCTCTCTTGAGTTTAAAATCCATATGAGTTTGATTTCCTTGTCATAATAAACTTTATAATTTCATGAGGTTATTCCACTGGTTCTGTGATCACTTGGGTGTCATGGTTATCTTTAATGGCCTTTCCCAGTTGTGAAATTTTATATGCTCACTCACCCTACAGTTCTGCCCTTTTTGGGTTGTGGTGCCTGTGTATTTTGCCCGTCTGGTCTCCAGTTGGTGGAATTACCTTTTTGTACTGCCACTTCTCAGCATCTTTGAAAATTTGACATAATGTTGCTTCATTCCAGTTTTCTCCCTTTTTTTTTTTAAGTTCTGTAATTTGTTGATTGTATTTAACTATGTGAGTTTTGTTGTGATGTTTAATGTATTGTAAAGCACCCCAACCATGTGATGGGTGCTCTATAAATCAATAAATGATGACTTAGAGGCTGTATCATGGGCTATTTTGGTTTTAGGATGCAGGTGTCAAAAGCAAGTGGTGGGATTCTTCCTATATAAAGAGCATATAATACCAAAGGGGACATAGGGGAATCTTAATAAGGAATTTTACAAGCTTAAAGAACGTGAAGGTAGGATGTTGACCTGACTTTCAGCCTAATGTAAATGCTCTTTAAATTTCCTGTAATGCACCCCTTTTGTTTCTTGCATGGTGATTTAGAAACTTAAAATGAGCACATGATAGAACATTATGGGGACTTTGTCTTTTGCTTAAACTGGCTCTACTTTAAAAGATAAATTAACCAGTGAGGGACTCAGACTCTGATGTGAGCTGGAAGAGACCAACTACAGGCACCATCTCAATTCCTTCCCCGAAACAGGGAAATCTGCTCAAATACAAGTGCCTACCTAGAGTTACTTAGTGGCAAAAGAGGCAAGACTTGAGTCGCTTTTGTTTTTTTAAACATAATAGTACCTAGCTTTTTATCCTGAGTCCTTGTAGTTTCTGTTAATTTAATGTTAGGTGCTGGTAACTGACTTGCTGTGTTGATAATGTTTGTGTTTATAGTACTTTGCCAGTGGACTTGTGGTCTCTTCCTTACAAACAGGAAACATGGAGCCAGACTTTTTAGGTACAACTTAAATTTCCTAGAAGCCTACAAATCCCAAAGGTTTTCATTTGTAGAGCATCATATTTCCAGCTGTAGTCTGGTCAGTTTCAGGTTCCTACAATCAGGCTGCTAAGGTAGGATCAGGCATTTTGGCTTGTTGAGTTGACATTCTACACTGAGCTTTAGTGAAATGATTATAAAATTTTTAATCCTCTTCACATAGGTGAAATAAACTGAAGGAACTGCCACAAAGGGCACCTAGAATTATCTTAGACCTAAAAACTTCCAAAGAATTCCTAGGCAGTATACATCCCTTCCCTTCTGAGTATCCAGTAGACTTGGCCCCCAGCCTCAATATATTATCCATACAGAGATTTCATCTTCACTTTCTACCATGATGTCCCACTGCCTCAGTCTTGTGCTCAAGAATTATTTGATACAGGGTCTTGCTCCACAGTTCAGACTTGCAGTTTCAGCTCTCCCAGCGCTAGGATTACAGGCATGTGCCACCATGCCTAGTTTTGAGGCCAATACAGTGTGCCTAGGGCTCCAGGGTCTGCATGGCATGTGGTACTGGGGATCGAACTTGGGTCCTTGTTCTTGCCAGGCAGGAACTTAAACTGCTGAGTTATCTCCTCAGTCCTAGGATTTTTAAAATAGAATTTTACTGCATATAAACTTTTTTTGGCAGAACCAGGGATTGAACTCAGGCCCTTGTGCTTGCCAAGGAAGCGCTTATTCCACTGAGCCATCTCCCCTGCCCCACATATAAACATTGTTCCGGGGTTGGTTTTGTTGTTTAGAGGTAGGGTGTTGCTAGTTAGTACAAGCTGGTCTTGAACTCACTTAGCCCAGGCTGGCCTCCCTGATCCACCTGCCTCAGCCTTCCAATTGGTGAGATTACAGGTATATGCCACCATGCCCAGTGTGCTTTAGAATTTAAGACAGCATCTATTTCCCATCGGCCTCATACTCTTGAGACAACCTCACACTAAGTTTCTCTTAATCTGTACAAAATTTCAACTGGGTATAATAAACTATGTTCCACTGCTCAGATTTTTTTGAAGATGTTTCTATTCAGCCTGTATCATAATTTGGCTTACCAAGTTTACTGCATGGATACTACAGATACTTTAAATTCTTTAATAAAAGTCTTTGTAGTTCGGGAGTTTTAGTCCAGTCATACCCAGGGGGTTGAATAACAATCAACTTTTTTTTTTTTTTTTAAGATAAGCCATTTCTTAAAGGAATGCCTTTTCTCTGGTAAGGGGTTTCCTTAAAGATAGGTTATGATGAAGAAGTATTTAAATCCCTGAGTTGTTTAGATCCCATCTGGTTTTAGTTTTACCCCTGGCCAAACACAGTTTAAAAAGGCCCAGCTGCTTATTCCTGTATGTGTGCCTCTCGTCAGTTCTTAGAGTCCAGTTTCCTCTTGAAAGTAATGAAGAGGGACAGGCACCTGCTAAGGCAAATGCAGGTATCTCTGGCACTGCATCACAGTGCTAGCCTGCCCTCAGGTATGCTGGACATGGTGGCGCACACCTGTAAACACTGTGGGGGCTGAGACGGATCACTACGAGTTGGAGCTGCATAGTGAGACCCTGTGCCAAATACATGAAAAAAATAAAGTAATGGAGAATCTGAGATGCAGCATAAAGATTTTCAGGACTTCATCATCAGCAAATCATCAGTTACACAGCCAAATCTGTAACTGCCAGTAGAGCTCAACTTCCCATCTCATTAAACAATGGAAGCACCTGCTATATATCAAACCCTAGCCAGTGATGGTGAACCTTTTGGAGCTTTCAGTCAACAGCCAGCTGCAGCACACATGCCATAGGTTCACCACCACTACCTGGGCTGAGGTTAGTGAGGCAAAGATAATTCATGATGCAAAAATATCAGCTACGTACTCACCAACTACTCAGGTCATTTTTATGTCATAACCCTGAAATAGTTTAGGGTATTCTTATAAACAGATGGAATGAGCCTGCCTGTGAACAGAGGACGAAGTCTTGGCAATCCTGAAGGCATCCTATAAACCATCCTCAATGATGGAGAAACTTTGAGCTATGCCAATTCTATTGGGCCTGGTAGATACTTCCTTGCCCTGTGTCTTAACAATGCAGCTTCTCTAAACACTTCTCTGTCCATATTTTCAAAACACCTTCAGCCTTGTGACATAACTGAGCACACATTTTTTTTTTTTTTTTTTTAACACATTTGGTATCCTCTCTCCTTCCATCTAGGTATCTGCTAGCTAGAATGTTTCCATGATGAAAACAATTCCTTTGTTATGTCTATCTCACTACTTAAATGTGTTAAGTCCCAGCAGCACCTATAATTTCTCCAACACTGAACACTTCCCCTCTTCAATTTTTATACCCTCATCCTCTTTAGAGATCTCTGTTTCAACATTTCCTATGTTCTCCAAGGCCACCCTGCAGCCTCCTTTGTAGCATTCTTGATTTTCCGCAGAGGAAAGAAAATAATTTACATATTTTATAGTGCTAAGGATCAAACCCAGAGGCAAACCAAACACAAGTGAAAATCTTCCATTTATTTAATAATTAACTTGGGCCTGAGTTCAATCCCTTTTCTGCA
This sequence comes from Ctenomys sociabilis, assembly GCA_004027165.1. Lineage (NCBI taxonomy): Eukaryota > Metazoa > Chordata > Mammalia > Rodentia > Ctenomyidae > Ctenomys > Ctenomys sociabilis. The sequence continues at coordinate 7,402 of PVKA01016082.1, read as the reverse complement.
ACAACAAAAAACCTCCACATTTACAACAGTGTTTTTTTGTTTGTTTGTTTGTTTGTTTTTTGTCTTTGAGACAGGGTCTCATTATGCAGCACAGGCTAGCCTTGAGCTTTTTTTTTCTGTTATTTGGTTTTGCTCTTTATTTTTTTTTATTTTTTTAATTTTTGTTTTATTGAAGTACAAATATCAATGAGATAGTTTTAAGATACCTTGACAAGATAGATTTTATAAATTAATACATTGCAAACTTTTCATGTTTTGGTATCATAGAAGGTGCATACATGATATTATACTTACAGACATTATTACACCATATGTCTCTTAGAGTGTAGCTGTTTGCGTATCTTATTTTTTATACCTGAATTATATCAAAGATTCAATAATTAATTCTTTTTTTTTTTTTTGTCTTTTTGAGACAGGGTCTCACTGTGCAGTTCAGGCTGGCCTCGAGCTCACTTTGTAGCTCAGGCTGGTCTCGAACTCACAACAATCCTCCTGTCTCAGCCTCCCAAGTGCTGGGATTACAGGCATGCGCCACCACGCCTGGCAATTAATACTTTCTACCTTGATATTTTCCTAGTGGTTGTCCATAGTATTAGAAGCTGACATGTCCTGTCCAACCACCATTAATGCAAATCTTGCCTCTCACAGAATTATGTAGAAGCACAGCGTTATCTATCCCAACTGTACTGTCCATACACACACATCATGATTCTTCCTTTCTATACCCCTTCCTTTGTCTACACCTGTCAAAGATGGGCACTCCATTGTCATTCATTAACTTAGGTGCTTGAACTCGACAACACAGTCCTACACAGTCCAGCATTCCACAACAATGGTGAGTTATCCGAAGAAGTTGTCGACCATAGCCATTTACAGCTCAATTTAATATTATGGCCCCGCGATGTATACTTCATTTTTATACTTTTCTGCTGGATGGTTAAGACCTAGATAGAGCAAGACCTATATACCAACACATGTACTTTATGTTTCTTATGAGATCAGTGAAGTCCCCTCAGGGTTTATCTTGTAATCTGTACCTTATTCTGTAGATCCTTTGTCTGTGTCATCCATGTGGATGAGTCTCGGCCAATGCTTGACCAGTTTGCTCTCTGTGAGAGCCTGAGAGAAAGTTTTCTCTCCATGTGACTCTCCCCAGGCACACTATAGAACTTTGATCTCTTTCCTCTGTGGCTCCATAATCTCCTTGATCAGAAAATTTGGAGCTCAACTGAGTTTCATGATGTTGCAGTACAGGTTCTCCTATGTCCTGAGTCTTCGCTGACCTTGAAAGGCTAGAGCCAAATTGTTGGCTGGCCTTGTGGCTCTTCTATTCCTCCAACTTTGATCTGTGAACTTAAGTTGTTAACCATCCAGAAGAAAAGCTGACTAGTAACCTGCAGCATATGCCATTCACTTTGGCTTATTGGACTCAATTGATTTTAGTTGTTGTACGTTTCCATTTGTATTTCTGCTTTTCACTTGTTATACTAGGGAGACTATACGATATTTACACATGTGTGTCTGGTTTATTTCACTTATGAGTATATGTTCAAGTGGCATCCACTTCAGTATAAATGCTTCAAACTTATCATTCTTAACAGCTGAGTAATATTCCATTCTATAGAAATACCACATCTTTTTCAACCATTCCTCATGTGATGGACATCTTGGTTGTTTCCAAGATTTTGCTATCACACATTGTGCTGCTATAAACATAGGTACACATATATCACTATGATACAATGTTTTCAGTTCCTTTGGGAAAATTCCCAGTAGGGGGATAGCCAGCTTGAATAGGATTTCTAGTCCTACTCTTTTGAGGAGTCTCCACACTGACCTCCACACTGGTTGTACCAGTCTACATTCCCACCAGCAGTGGAGAAGCATTCCCTTTTCCCCACAACCTCTCCAACATTTGTTGGTTGATTTCTTTATGATAGCCACTCTTTCTGGAGTGAGATGGTACGTCAGCGTTGTTTTTATTTGCATTTCACGGATGACTAGCGATGTGGAGCATTTTTTTCATATATTTATTCGCTTCTTTAATTTCGTCCTCTGAGAAGTGTGTATTCATCTCAGATGCCCATTTCTGAATTGGGTCTTTAAATCTAAGGGCCTGTGATATCTTAGTTCTTTATATTTGAGCTCACTTTGGAGCCCAAGTTGGTCTCAACTCCCAACTGTCCTATGTGCTGGAATTATAGGTGTGCATCTCCACGCATGACATTCACAAAATATTTAAACACGTGGGTTATGGTCTTCCTGTCTTTAAAAGTTCAACACCTCATTTTCTTGCCTTTTCGTTTCCATTCTGTGTTCTTGGTGTGGGCTTTATCCTCTCCTCGTGGTGTTTTAACTTGGGAATTCCAATTTGCCACTCTGACCAGTGCGCTCTCAGAACCACCTGTCTTCAATTATTACGGTGCCCTGCAGTTTTCATGACCCCTACATCAACTCCTAGCCACTATTCCTGATGACTTAAACTGTAATTTCATACTCTCTTTCTATATAACTATATGTAATTTTTAAGATTTCCAATAAAATTCAAAATGCTGGGCATCTGCTGTCATTCAGATTCTCTGCTTTTGCACCCAGATGCCTGAATTCTAAAACAAAAGTGACCCCTCCACAAATACATGAGAAGCTGAGAACCATGCCTTCCAATTTCAGCGTCTTCCAAATTTTCTTCATTCCCCTTTTGCTGCTCAAGAACTTCACACATAAAATTAATGCCATCACGTCATATTCCTGAGAGCTCCTCTTCTGCACATCCATGTACTTGTATGGCCTCGTGTCCTAACGAATGTCTTAGTGGAATAAGAGGTGACCTGCCTCTAGCCTAACTTCAGTCCCTTCCCCCTTGGTTTTGTTTCGCATGCTGAACACCTCACACACGCAGGGATCTAAAAGCATAATTCATTCCCTCTCCATTAGTTCCCTCCTCTCAGCTCTCAAAGCGTTACAACCAACAAAACCCCTCTTAGGCCAGCTTCTCCAAACAGTAATATACATCCTTCTGTCCTGCTAAGGGAGTGGAATATGACAGAGCCGAGTTAGCGCTTGCTAAGTCGTCGTCCTCAAAAGTACCTTGGGCAGAGCCGAGCGCGGGACTTCACTTTCATTCACTTCTCCGGCTTATTCCTCCGCTCCTCCCTTGCCGCGCCTCCCAAGGTCCTCGCGAGACTTGGTGACCTCGTTCTATGCGCACTTATCGCGAGGCTGGAGGCAGCGCCTGGTCCGACATGGCGGAAGGTAGGGCATTTGTGGATCCGCGCGCGGAGGTATGGGGCGGCTGCTGTCCGGATGGAGCGTCCCTGAAGGGCAAGGCCGGGGTCGTCGCATGGGGCACAGCAGGTGTCGCGAGCCTTCTTTTCCACCCTTCCCTGAGCTCCGTGGGCCCGGGGTCCTGAGCGCTGTTCCTATGGCAACGCCCCTCCTCTGCAGCCTCACCCCGCGGGACCGTGGCGAGCTGTGGATCCCAGTTGGGAGGTCGGTTGCAGGGACTGAGTGCTGCTACCGAGCTCCCAGGGGCGGTGGGGTAAGCTCCTTGTATTATCCGCGGTGCCGGGGTGGCGGAGGAAGTGACCCTTTTCTTAGGAAATCGAAAGTGCTGTCCTGGCACGTCCTGCATCCGGAAGAGGTGCATCCCTCCCTCGCCAGCTGATATGCTTGGGTCTGCTCTGAGTGAGGCGCTGGGGAGAGCCAGGGCTACAAGGGACCAGTTTGCCATGCACTGTCTTCTCTGCGCCACACAGCAGGTCGGTGGAGATTTTTTCTCCGGTTTTGTGTACAGACGCGGACAGGAGGAAAGGGATTGCTTTGATGAGGCAGTTGGTCAAGGTCACACTGCTCAAAAGAGGTATTCTAAAGCCAAACCTCGGCTCTTGTCTCCCATTCTAGTCCTCATCTTTGGAAGCTCTTTTTATGACACTATTGGCAAAACGGTATGGTTTCCTAGGTTCTGCCTCCTTCAGTGTAGCTATATGAAGGTCCTTCGTTGTCCAATCCTTACTGTACAGGTGGCTAGAGAAGACTTTGTAATGAGCAGTTACCTTCCAGAGATAATACAGTGATAGTGTTGGCCCTGGCCCGTGTGCATCTCTTGTCTATCTGTAGTTGGAGAAAAATACTTGGTTGACCTAGTGTTTATCGATTGACTAGACGTTAGTTTTGATTTGTCCTGCTTATTTTGATCTAAGCTTTGACTAAACCCACCACTCTTTGGATCTTAGATTTGGGTTGCACATAACACTTTGTAGACTCTTCTCATTTAAATTATATTTAAGAATAACCTGTGAGGGCCATGTAGGTATGTTATTTGGTCTTTATAGATAAACTGAGATCAAAGTTGTAGAAATAGCTGGGATTGGACTCACTTTTTATTGCCCCTCCCCCCCTTTTTTTGAAGGTAGGGTCTTCCTGTGTAGTTCCAGTTGGCCTTAAAGCCCCTGTGTGGCCCAGGATGGCCTGAAACTCATGGCAATCCCAAGTGTTGGGATTACAGTTGTGCCTGACTTGTATTTGCTTTGCCTACTATTTGGAGAGGGCAGCTGGGTGAATGCTGTGAAATGAGAGAGGAAGCAAAAGAGCACGAAAGCAAGCTAGGTTTTGGGTAAATCGTAGAATATTGTTTTATTGTAGGCAGCCAGAGAAATGAAACTTGTTGCTTGAAGCAGTGAGGTGGAGTAGGAAGGTTCAAGATGGCCTTATGTGAGATTGTGGGTTGTCTTTGTAGGAAGTTGATTTCTGTGGGATTACATTATCAAGGTGGAAGCTGTGGAGAGAGAGCAGCTGTTTGTTCATTTAGTGGTTTTACTGAGCACATACTGGTTCCAGCCATGGGAAGTTCATGCAGACTGAGGTCAGTGTGTAGATCATTTACCTGCAGGTGCCATGAATGATGTGTTAGGGTGAGCTTGCAAGCTATCTAGCTAGTGGATTGTACACCTTAAACAAAACATTCTCTAAGAATTAAGTTGGCTAGAGGGGATTGATAGGTAAACGGTCTTGAGGTTCTGACTTCTTAGTTTTACATTTTTTGCATCACAGTTCTGGCCTTAGTTTTAATTGAAGTTTTTCAAAAATGATGTGAACTTTGATTGGAAAAATTGAGGGCAGCATTTTAGGCCAGTTAGGTCATTAAACTGAAGCTGCTCAGTGTGATGCATAGGAAGGCAAGTTAGCTAGGAAATATTTTGTAAGGTGTTACCTCTTTAACACTGCTTGTGTTTTAATCAGAACTAGTATATATTTTATTAGTGTCTTATCAACTAAACTGAAGGTTTAACTTTTCTGTCTTGTTGCAGAGTTGGGAATCAGATCCAGGGTCTTGTTTATGCTAAGTATGCATTGTAGCTTTCAGCTACATCCCAGCCAACTGGCTCAACTTATTATACCTGAATAAAATCAAGTCTGCTAAGATCTGACCTTGTTTTTGAAAATCCAGCTGATTTTAGTCTTACGTGTAAGCATAATACATAAGAGCTGGAGTCTACAGGTAAACCTGGGGTTGAGTTGAACTCAGCTGTGATGGCGGGGAAGTCAGTTGTGTGCTCTTGGCCTCAGTCACCTTCGGTGGAGGCCAGTCTCTGTCACATGTAGATGTGATGGTAAAGGAAAGTGCATAAGAGCACTGTTAGCGCTGTGTCTTATGCTTGACTCTGGCATAGTCTTTCTTTTAGCCTTCTCATAAGCTGCTCTCTGCTTCACTTCCTAGGTAAAGCAAAAGTGAAAATTGAAGGAAGAAGGAAAGAGCAGGTTAAAGTTGAAAAAAATGTAAATTGTTTATTAGAGTTGCTTATGAACTTTATTAACTGAAAAGAATTTGATCAAGAAAATATTTTGAGAACAATTTGATCAACAGGTGAAGACATTTCCTGTTCTGGGAATCCACCACCCACTAGCCACTTACAGCTACTTGAACTTAAAATTAAAATGAAAGATTTAGTTACACCAGTCCCATCCTAAATACCCAGCAGTCAAGTGGCTGATGATTCCTGTACTAAACAGCACAAGTTAATGGAGCACTTGCATGTTCACTTTGCAAAAAAAGCTGTTAGCACTCTTCCAAAAATGTTTACTCAGCGCAGGGTGGTAGAAATAGTGAGAGAAGAAACTTTGCTGTCTTTCTAACCTCTCTGTTCATTTATGGCTTGAAATGTGCCAGACTATCAATAATTACCTACTCTAGAGACCTCTTAACCACTGTCCTTTTTATTCCATTTCTCCTTTCTTTACCTGTCCTTTCTTTTACTTCTGTCACCGGCTGTTAGCTTTCTCCTTAGGGATTTTTTTTTAAACGAAGTTATCCTTTTACCTCCGTGATTGTGGCTGCTACTGAGTCATGCTGAGATATACAGGCTTTAGACTTTGACGGGGCGTTTTGCTACAGCAGTTTGAGATACCGTCCTGATTTATAGTTGTGCTGAACAAAATCAGAAATTGCTGTCTCAAGGCTCCCTTATTGAATTTGAGTAGATTACCACCCTTCTGTGGTGTTTGCCGAGCTCTTACCTAGTAAGGTAAGATTAACATAGAGTTGGGGGTGGAGGTAGCCGTCAGTAGTTTAAAAAAAAAATACATAGGCCTAGACCTTATTTATAAGAAACTCTGAAGTCTAGGAGCTTAATTTTTTTTTTTTTTTCTTTTAAAGAGTATGATAAACTATCCTAAGGTGAAAAGTGCTTAGGAATTACTGTGAAAAATTCATGAATAGAGCTTTGTGAGGGCAGGAATGGGAAGTGTGTTTTGAGTGGTCTTTGATTCAGGAGATGGTGGTTTAGCTGGACTTTGAAAAATAGCCCTCTTTTAGACCTGAGGACATGAGATTAGGGAGGGGTCCATATTTTCAGTGGAAGGACTACTGGGATATGAGGTTGAAAAAGTATATTAAGGATCATATCTGTGAAGGCCCTTGGATGAGCATTTGGATTTTATTCAGTGGGTCAGGGGTGACGTTGCCAAAGGGAGCATCAGCCAAGGTAGTCATCTGCTGAAATGGCTGCTTGAAAGAGGTTGGAGTTTTGGGGAAGAGAAGCTGGAGGGGAGGGCATAGCAGGTTATGAGTCATTGGATAAGGGGCGCTGAGGCTAGTAAGACTGATGTGAGAGAGGCTGAGGGAGTTATCGTGACAGGACTTTTGAAACCTGCTTAAATGCTGGCAAGAGGGTTACAAGAGTGTCTCAAGGGTTCTAGATCTGGATGACTCATAAGGATTGAGCTGCCAACAGGATAGAAGGAACAGGTTTTTTTTTAGAAGGAACAAATTTGAGAACAGAATATCTTCTTGTTTAGTATTTTTTTTTTTTTTTTTTTTTTTTTTTTTTTTTTTTTTTTTTTTTTTTTTTTTTTTTTTTTTTTTTTTTTTTTTTTTTTTTTTTTTTTTTTTTTTTTTTTTTTTTTT
>PVKA01016081.1:0-41772 GCA_004027165.1 Ctenomys sociabilis | reverse complement strand
TTTTGGGCAATGAAAAACAGTGTATGAGAAGAGGGAATTTTAGGCCATCAAGTCCTTAAAATCCTCAAGAATATTACAAACACAATCATAACTAAGGTCTTCTCCCTATACTGAATAAGCAGATCTCATAACTGAGTGACTCACAGTGTTGTGAGTAAAAGGTGCAAACTGAAAATTTAAATAGACAGTATGGTTTTGCCATGGCATCTAAGGAGTATCTTCATCATGTGAGCTTTGGTTTAGCAGGCCAACTTTCTAAATGAGTAATAGATATGACCTTGGCTACTTGGTGAATACTAGAAATTCAAATTTGTTGGTTTTACCTTAACATTTGTCTTTTGGTATATACCACACTAGAATTATCTGCAAAATGAGATCAGTTTCTCATCAAATTACACTTTCAGAATAGAGCAGTAACAATACTTAGCACAAAAAGGTAAATGAAGTGGTCAGTTCATTTTTTCCCTGTCTATGGTCAATGCCCTTTGAGTTTTCCCATTCACTTGGGAGCGGAGGGACTGTATTTTGGGTTTTATGTACATAACTAGAGGAATTCCTGAAGGCTTGGGGTGGGAAGTGGACAGTGAAAGGCTAATGGTTGATTCTTTTGTTAGGTTTTTATTGTGCATGACTAAATGTATTAGACATGTTGGATCCCAGAGAATATGCATCCATGAATCATGGTGCTGTTGAACTTGTATGCATTTCGCCTACTGTCAATTGCCTTTTCCAACTACAAAAGGCCCTCTTACTAACATGAAATCGGAGGCCCTTGAAAAAAAATTAAGACAGTGAATGCTATGTGAGTCTCCTGTAAGAAACAAGAAGTCTTTCCCAAAACCTTTATAGATAATGAATTTCCAAATTTTTCTTCCAAAAATCAAGTAAAAAAAATAAAGATGAGGAAGTAGGAAGTATGCCACAGGCAGAGAATTTATGAACATAATAGGTTTTAGAAACTACTCTTTATAGCACACTGCAACCTAAAAGCACATTTTTAATTTAATCTTTTCAGCAAAAATACATGGGGCCTCTGCTTTGTGAAAGGGGTTTGACTTGACTTGGTTGTGCTCTCTTAAGCTAGAAAGCTACTGATTCAAAGGACAGACCGTGCTTTAAAGATATGGGCTGTTTTTATTCTTTCGTGGATGGAACAGTAACAAAGGATCGCACTGGGCTACTACTAGACACCAAGGGGAGAAATCTGAACATCGAAAGGTTTTCATCAGCTTTATTGTCATTCCTTGGGAGAAGAAAAATGAGATTTACTTAATCACAGAAGTATGACAAATTTCTTTCTTCAGATCTCAAAATGTTTTTTTTTTCAGTGAAGACTTTCAATTGGGAAAGATTATTATTTGAGGGGGGAGGGGAGAATCCTTGGAAACATCTTTGCTTCATGTTTGAAAATCTCTCACCAAAAGGATTACTGTTAGCTTTATTGCTGCCACAAAGCTAGGAACTTTGTATTTAAAACAAAAGTAATGTGGCTCTCAGTAAGAAGTCCGACTGTGCTCCTTGCCACTATATAATCTTGAGTAAGCCATTCCATGTTTTTGTGCCTTGGTTTCCCTCTTTCCAAAAGAGGACTGCAAGCTAGATAATCTTTAAGGCCTCAATAGCTCAAAGAAATCTTGAGATTAAATTTGTTCCTGCCTGCCAGCCAAATAGCATTCTGAGAAAACATATTTGCTCCACTGAATGGCTGTTTCCCCATACACATAATTGATGATATTTTATACCTGAAGTTACAATTTCATCACTTACCTACCCCATATCATTTAAGGTCCTCTCATTCTGCTTTGAAGTTCAAAGAAAGAGAAGACTCTGTATAATGAGCATGGCCCCTTTGAAATGCTCCCCTCGCAGCTGCAAGCTCTGCTGTATCCTGCACTGTACCGAGGAGAGGAGGCTATTGTGATGCAGATGTGTTCCAAAGTGCATCTGCCGCAAGAACATTTCCATGGGTCTTTACTGTATTTCTTCTATTATTCATAGAACACAATGTAAATGAGGCCATAAATTTTACCCCCCACACTAGATGTAGAAAGAAGATAATGGAAATTGTGAATTATGAATGAATCACTGTTATTGTAATTCCTTAAGGATTCTGATGGAGATGATGAAATTCACCCAAAGATGCAGATTCTAAACTTTTATGCCTGAGTTCTTAGTAATGGCTTTTAGGATTTCACAAAACATGGAATAGTGATGATCTTAGTTTCACATTTACCTGCCAAATAATCTTACAGATAATCAACGTACACTTGGACAGATCATCTTATAAATGATAAAGAATTCATTCCTGGGGGAGGAATGCAGTTGCAAAATGTCTGTATCTCTCAGATATTCAGACATTTTGCTCAAGATTTTAAGTACAAACCAGTTGGAGCCTGCTATGCTGAATTCTCGAAATATATTCTCACTTTTAGAAAACTTAAGAGAGAAAGAGCAAAATAGGTACAAACAATGTCTTACCTGGAAGTCTGATAAAGTCAAAGATGTAGTTTTTTTCACTTATAAATTTGTTTTGATAATAAGAATTCTGGTCAACAATTTTGCTGTCGAGCACGACACACAATTCTTGTAAATAATGACAGTACACTATGCGAATTTGAAGGGGTTCTGGTTTTGATAATGATAAAAAGTGATTAGAAGTACTTCACTGATCTGAGACAAAGCCTCTGGAAAATTTCAACCTTAATCCACTTTACTCTTGTGCCAGGCTTTTAGAAGGTTATAGCCCCCAAAATGAGATTTGAGATGATATTTAACAGTTCAAGTGTCATCCCAGAAAAAGTTCTCTTCTGCAGAACCCCAAAATAGATTTTTGACATTTTATACAACCAAATATGCATAGATAGATAAAGATATAGGCACATGCAGACGTCTGTTCAGTAGCTGCTTTCTACTCTCAGACATGAAATAATTTAAAATTTAGAATATATGTGATTATGCAGGTATGAGTGAAGATTCTCCATAAAAGATGTTAATATTCATCAAAATGTGAGTGAAGCAAGGTGAGCTAGTAGTTCTTCAGCAGCCAAAATCCCTTTCCAGAGCTTCAATATACTTATAAGCAAAGTGAATAAACTGGGCTAGATGAAATCTAGGGCAATGTCCAGATTTAACCTTTTTGGTTCTTCAGGAGAAAGACGACAACATTTTTACTTTACCATGATCAGGGCCAGGCCCCATTCATCTGCTTTGAGCGTTTGTGTCTGCGCTGGAGACTTGATGAGAGGTTTCAGCAGAGGCTGGAGTCTGGGAGCAGAGTCATTGTAGTTGGCCAAGAGGAATCTTTGCTGCTTACCAGAGATAAGGACTTCTAATGGACTAAAGAGGCTGTCTCCCAGCTCCTAAGAGCTGCAACTCATGGTGTCCATGGACTTGGATGCCCAACTGGAGGGCAAGTAGAGTCTTAGAAAGACTCCCATCTGGTCCATACACTCCTGCCACATCTGTTTCCCTCAGCACCATCCCCTGTCTGCATCTCTCCTTTCCCCTAAGCTCCTAACAATTCCAGAGAGTCAGCCAGCCATCCAGTTAAGAACTTAAGGCAAGTTGAGGGCCTTTAGTATGGAGAAAAATCTACAAAGTTGTTCAAATAAAACTACAAGCATCTTCAGGGAACACAGGGAGCTACAGGAAGTAACAGCAAGGGTTCGTACAACCCAGAGGCTCTTTACAAACGGGGACCAGAAATAGGTGGAACCTATTGGAAACTGGAACAACGCGGGCAATTGAGCTGCTGTCAGAAATGATACCAGAAGCACAGAGGGAAGGAGAAACACCCTGATGCCTCCCGCATCTCACCCTGGGATATAGTGTCTACACCTTGGCTTCAACAATATTCTCCAAAGGTCAAAAGCAAAAGACAGCCAGGAAAAAGGGGTGTGTAATGTCAGCTCTGCAAGACAGGCCAGTGCAACACAAGAGCCAGCATGGAGTTAAGGAAGCAGGCTCACCCACACCCTTCGGAAACCTCCTTGAGCATAAAGAGCCACAGAAGTTTCCTGTGGGCAATTCAAGTCTTTGTTGCTCTTCTGAGACTAGGATTTTGGAATTGAAAAACCAAGAAAAGTCTCCTGTATCTGAATTGGTGCTAAGGCAATAAAAGTAGAAGGGCAGGTTGGCTGAATGGAGGGGAGCAAATTGCTAGAAGGAGAAGCAAGAAGTTTAAACCACTTGGTTAGCAGCTTCAAAGCCCTGCCACTTGGGCTGGTGAAATAGCTCAGCAGACAAAGCTTTGGCAAGCACAGGGACCCAGGATTGAACCCTGGTCCCACAGGTATGGTGGTGCACACCTGTAATCCCAGCACTGCAGAGGCTGAAAACAGGAGGATTACTATGAGTCCAAGCTGCATGGTGAGCCTTGGTCCAAACACAAATGGGAAAAGAAAGAAAAAAAGTCACCACTGCTTTTTCTTCCCTATGCTCACCATCACTTTTCTAGAGTTAGGGCCCTGTGTCCTCCTAACCAAGTGACCCCTACTGCTCCCTGCTTCAAAATTTATATAGAAAAAGTCACATCCCCTTCACTTATCCAATGGTTTTATTTAACAAATGTCAAAGCAGACAAATATTTCTTATCAGACATATGACACACTCTTCAACCAACACTCTGAGCATCGCACAAATGCATTTGATAGCACCCAGGGACAAATGCATGTGATTCATTCCTCACAGGGAGCCAGACAGAAGCCCCATCCCTTCATTTGGAAGGATGGCCTTCACAGAGATACAGAAGCACCACGATTCTGTGGGCCTCAGCATTATCTGCCTGCTAGCCTGCCATGACTACCAAATTATTTGTACAGAGTTCACATACCTGATCCCCAAGTAGCGCGCTTTTTATTTAATTGGCATATTGAGGCCACCTCAAGGGGGAAAGTGGTTGATAAGGATAAAATGAACATCCTTGTAGCCTATAGGATTTAGAATTGGGAATAGCTCCACCAATTAAAATAATTCTTTCCAAGTACAATTTGTAAAATGTAATTTTATGTCTAATTCTTCACAAAAGTCTTTTACCTGTATATTAAATTTCCATAATTACTTTTTGAAAGGAAAATTTCCTTTTCCAAAATATTTCTGGTTCTCTCCTTAGTCCCACAATCTTAAAGTAGAACACAGCAAATGCTCAGCTTCTACAGAAACCTTAAATCACTGACCAAACTTACAGGTTTTTACCTAAACACCTGAAGTGCTAAAATACATGCAGAAAGAACAAGGAATTGGCACAAGAGTTTCCCAAGTACAATAGCTCCTCAAAATCATTTTCAAGTATTTCCACACCTACCTCCAACTTTCTGCTTGGAGATCCTGACTCTCTAGGCCTGGATCAGATCCAGGAAGCTACATTATAAATTTCCCCTGGTAATACCAATGAATAGACATTTGGACTCCCACTAAACTCCCTTCTAGCTTTGATGTCCTGAAGGTCCCAGTCTTTCAGTAAGCAAGGAGCATTTTGCCCAGAAACAACAAAATACAAGGGTTCCCCCTTTATAAGGTTGTTCTTAGTAGTTCTAACTGGTAATAGCAACAGCTCCTGTTCATGGAGTGTTTCCTACAAATAACCAAGTGCTCAGCAAAACACCACATACACACACACACACACACACACACACACACACAATTCAGCTGCAGACTTTTCAATACCACTGGAATGTTTGCAGTAATCCCCCTAGATAGGCCTAGAATCTCCCTTCCATCAATGAAAGGGAGAGCCTGAAAAGTTCATCCAAGCCCCTAGTTTGTCAGGGGTATAAGCTGGATTTGAACTCATAGCTGTCTGATTTCAAAGCCATAGAGTTAATCACCACGCTGTCCATCTGCTCTAACAAAAGTTATGGGATCACTTTTTATAAAGGTACTGGAGACACAGACAATATTCACACCCCAAACCCAAACCATTCCTGCCAATCACAAAGTAGGCAAAGACACACCAAGGACAAGCTGACCACTTCTTTTGCAGGCAAAAATCCTGCTGCTAAAATTTTTTCACAACAGTCCAAAGAGTAAACAACCCAAACACTCTTCAACAGGTAAATGGATAAGAAAGAGGTGGAGCATATGCACAGTGGAACATTATTCAACTTTAGAGAATAATGAAATTATGATCATGCTACAGTATTGGCTGAATCTTAAAAACTATGCAAATGAAATGTCAGATACAAAAAGAAAACTATTATAGAAGTCCACTTGGACAATTATGAAGTACCTCAAATAGGCAAATTCACAGAAAAAAAAAAAAATAGTAGAATAGAACATAGTAAAGGAAGGCTGGGAAGATAGCTCATTGGTCTAAGTACCTGCCTAGCAAGTACAAGAACCTGGGTCTAATCCTCAGTAATACAAACACCAGATATAGTGACGCAAACCTGTAATCCCATCTCTGGGGAGGCTGAGACAGAAGGATCACTATGAGTCTGTGCTGTATAGCAAGTCTCTGAACCAAATAAATTAATTAATTAAACAAACAACTTTTTATTCTGGGGGAGGATTGGGGAGGTATGGGCTGTTATTGTTCAGTTAAATAGAGGATTTCAGTTTGATGAAAAGTTCTGAAAATAGTTTTACAACATTGTGACTGTACTGAATGCTGCTGAATTTTATACTTAAACATAGTTGAAATGATGATTTAGAAAAATACACCACAACTACAACTAAAATGGATTAATCCTACACCTGTAACCCCAGAACTTGGGAAGCTGAGGCAGAAAGATCACAAAATAGAGGCCAGCCTGGGATATACCGTGAGTTCCAGGCCAATCTGAATTACATAGCAAGACCATGTCTCAGAAAAGCAAACAAACAAAAATTCCTAGAAACATAAGAATGTTACCATATCTTCAATCCATCCATAACTTTAAATGAATTACAAAGGAGGCCCTGATACTGTTACTGGGTCCCAAGTTGTTTCCTATGCTAATGATTGACAGTCAGCTCTGCTGCCACCGAACGAAGTGTCACGAGGATGCCATTGTAAAAACGTCACTACATGAGGTTCATTTGTAGGGCTTTATACTCTTTTATTTCACATTTCTTTATCTGTCTAGTAAAATTCCATCTAGTGAACACATGAAGTGTCTTTTAAAATGTGATTTATGGGGCAGCAGAAGTAGTCATCCGTGGAAGTCCCGCCCACTGGTGGACTTCCTATTCACTGTTCCCCAAGACTTAAGATCACAAATGTTTCAGCCATGTAAACTTTCTAATGTATGGTGGATTTTCTTTTCTTTCTTCATCATAAACTGTGGTGCTCCCCACACACTTGTAACAAGACTTTAATAGAGCAGCTCTCTATAGCTCTAAAGGTGGAGAGATGCTAGAATGAACAATAAAATTACAACAAGTATGGGTCTGCAGAGGAACATTGAACACAATCTAGGAGGTCGAGGTCTGCTTTTGAGGTGTCAAAGAGGTAGATAAAGAAAAACCAAAAGTAAAATGGTTTACTCAACACACAGAGGTATAGTAAATTTTCTAATACTGCTCAATATGTACAGACTAGCAAGGCTTTAAGGAAATCTGTGGGTGACATCTCCCATTCTCCAGTTCTGAATAAATACTTGGTAATGGTTACTTATATGTCATCCAAATTTAAGTAACTCAGAAGTAATTATTTTTCAAACTGAGGTATTTGAGAGAAACTTCTCCCCCTTCTACAGAACTGCAGTACTAAGGGAGACTAGACTAATTTACAGGTCAGATAGCAAAAATGAGAAATGGACAGAAAGAGTCTTCAGGTCACTTGAGGTTACCAACCTGGGAAATCTATTTGAATCTCATCATGGTGCATCCAGGCCTTGGGGTTCTTGCAGAACAACAAACTTGTCCCACTCCCTTGGTTCTGGTTACATTGGCCTCCTCGCCAGTTCTGACAGTCAAATTCCTTCCTGCCTGGGGACCTATGTACATGCTTTTTCCCTCTGCCTAGAATGATCTCCCTACAGCAATCTGCATATTTGCTAGTCAGCCTTTCAGATATCCACTTTAAGGCTCTTCTTCCAGGTGTTCCCTTGACTTCACATGAGCCAGATCCTTGCGTTAGGCTTTCTGTGGTTTGAATGTGGTTTGTCCTCTCCAAAACACATGTTGGGGCTTAATTCCCCTAGCTAG
This sequence comes from Ctenomys sociabilis, assembly GCA_004027165.1. Taxonomy (NCBI): domain Eukaryota; kingdom Metazoa; phylum Chordata; class Mammalia; order Rodentia; family Ctenomyidae; genus Ctenomys; species Ctenomys sociabilis. The sequence goes on along the minus strand of PVKA01016081.1, from coordinate 33,645 downwards.
AGGTATCAGAATGTAGGAAGACCTTTAAAAGGTGGATCCCAGTGTGAATCGATCGGGTTATAATAGCCCTCTGATGCTGGTCTCTTGGGGAAATTATTATTTCCCCAAGAAAAGAGAGAAGTTATTATAAAAGAGTAAGTGTGGCCCATCTCACCTGCTTTCTCTGTTTCTTGTGACACCCACCACTCTCTCTCCCCTTGAACTATGTGATATAATCCACCTTAAGGCCCTCACCAGAAGCCAATGCCAGCACCATGTGCTTGGACTTCTACAACTGTTAGCTAAATATACCTCTTCTCTTCAAAAAGTATACAGCCTCAGGTAGTCTGGTATAGCAACACAAACAGACCAAGACACTTACCCTGAAAGCAACCTCATCCATCCCTTGGTAGATTTCCTCACAATTGGAATCAGTAGCCTAGCGAATTAGTTCACATCTGTCCCACTCAACTCTAAACTCCACAAGAACAGAACTGGCTATGCACTTATCAGAATCAGCTACCAATTTGGTATGGTCTGGTGCAAAATGAGAATGTGGGTTCTTTTTGTTGAAAATATTTGAGAATTTCAGGATAATAACATTAGAACATACAGCCAACCCTGAGCCCTTCCTGTATATGTAGAATTGGACAACTACATAGGTCATGCCCATGAAGTTAGCTCTGGTTTTATTCACTGCTTCACCTGAAGCTCCTAGCCCAAGGCTTTCCACACAGCAAGAACCAAAGAAATATTTATTTATAAATAGCCTGAGTACACGAATTCTCTGGTATTTGATTCCTCTTCCATTCCGCCCATCTCCCATGTTTTTAAGTCACAAAATGTGAATCCTGTTATGGCTATTCCTCCACAGCTAGCTTTGTATGTCTTTCTTTAAAGGTCAGAACCTTCCTTGACAGCTTCATCCAGAGCTGGGATTGAGTTTTCTCAGAAATTGCAGCTGAGAAATGTACTTTTGTGTTTCCTTAAAGAAGACACCCACACATCCTTCAGTGAACTGTTCTCGAGGAGGGAAAAATCAATGCCTTTAGACAGCATTACCTTTCCCTGAATAATCCTGAAGCCGCCCGTGACTTACTGTATAGGGTATAATTGAAGTGAGGATAAACTGCACACCATTTCAAAATCAACTAAATTGAAGCCGTTCTTTTTGTTGACACATACTTGGGAAGCTGTAGATAATGTAATTTAAAATAAATACACTGTTCCAGTATACTTATATAATTGAAACAAATATAGAGTAACCCATTGAGTCCACCGATAGTTGAGTAAAATAGCACCTTACATACCAGATGACAAGACACCTGCAGAGCAAGGGGGACATGACACAGAGGAGATATTGGGACACCCTCAAGCGAGATGAACACTTCCAATTCTGAGTTTTTAGAGACTTGGCTGGAGGTGTCTAAAAAGCATTCTGCCAGGTGAAGAATCTTCTCTTGCCGCTCAGCAGTACAGTTCTGCTGAGTCAATATTAGGGACTCTGAAGCCTCAGGACAATGGCTGCAGTGGACTTAGAGACAGAGATCACACACAGAGAATCAGCTCTCCTTCCTTCTGATGATTTCTAAAGAATAAAGAGCAAGATATCAAAAAGGCTATGTTAAATTGGTTTCACCTGAGCTCATCTGAGCAATATTTGAATGTATATGTGTTATGACTGAAAAATATGGTGAGTGTTTAAATTAATTTTTTTGAGATAGGGTCTTTCTGTATAGTCTCAACTGGCCTTGAACTTGCTCATATAACACAGGCTGGCCTTTAACTCATGGTGATTCTCCTATTGGAGCCTCCCAAGTGCTGGGGTTATTATTCCACGCCTGGAAAAAATATTATTTCAAAAAATTAAGATATATTCTGCACAGGTACAAATTCCCTGATCATTCATATGTCAAAACAGTACTAAAAATTAATTTTAAAAATTTATTTCAGGGGCCAGGGTGATAGCTCAGTAGAATAAGCACCTGCCTAGCAAATGCAGGGTCCTGAGTTCAATCCCCTGGTACCGTCAAAAAAAAAAATTATTTCAGTAAAAGATAGTCATTAATCCTACTCAAGATTTTCTCCCCTCCTTTAAGCACTCTTATTTCAGCATTCTTGTTACTCCCTGAAGCAGTTCTGTAAGTCCTCTCTTCTGACTGTCTTTCTTTTCACTGCTGTGGTTGCCTCAGTGTCCTAAATAGATTTAAAAACATTTAGCATTTGTGATCATTTTGACTTTGGGGAGGAGCAAGAAGTCACACAGTGTCAGATTTTGCGTATAAGATGGCTAAAGATAATCACACTTTTTTACGGGCCTTCCTTCCACGGTATGGTGCTGCACAGCACCATTCACCGTTCTGATCACACCCCGAAAGACCCAAAAAAGAAATTCCAGAAGAGCTCTAGAAGATGGCAAGTATTCTGGGGTGTGTTCAAGGCAAGGCGGGAGCATTTTGAGGAGGGTTAATGGCAATGTGTCTTCTGTTGAATAATTTTAATTTAAATATTCACCATATATTTGGGTCACTCCTGGAACTTTTCAGTCTGGAGCTATGAGAGACTCCAGGAGTGGGTTCCTATCATTTAGGCTTCATGTGAGAAGCAGAGCCACCACTAGTGATAGAAGAGATCCTTCATAGGGTTTAGGGTATCAGTGAGGATGGGAGCCCACTAGTGCTTTAACAAGGTCTTGCTCCCAAGTCTGGTCTTAATGTTAGTGTATCTGACCAGACACATAAACTGAGGATGAGTAAGAACAAAATGGAACCAGAAGAACATTCTGCAACCATAAGATAGAATTGAGCTGGTGTCTGGCTCTCACAGGAACCCATAGGTCTTCCCACCTCTAAGCCCTCAGCACCACTGATATGGATGATGAGCAGGGGAACTGGTCCTCTTCATCACAGGTCACCTAAGAGCTTAGTCTAAAGTGTCTAAAACTGGATAGGAGCTATAGGCCCCACGGCCAGTCACACACACCAGAAGCAACAAGGGTTCAATATCAACTGATTATGTGTTAATGTTCAATCAAAAGAGGGAAGGTGCTTCACTTCCATCCTCCAGCATCAATACAAGCTTTTCTCATGACCAAACCTAGTCCAGGACTGTACAAAGAAGGGAATTCTGGGAAATAAATATCCAACCTAGCTAAAAAGAATAATACAAAGTCCTAAAGGACAATAATTAACATACCATCAAAATCATGTTCCAACAGAGATTTTTCTGAATCATCTTTGAACATGTAACTCTTCAGTCAGGATATACAAAAATACCTGAGAGAGTATGGATGAAATTGGACACAAGCCTCAATCTGGGCAGAGCAGTAACTAGGGTTGGAGAGACTTTCCCTCCAATGTATATTTGGCAATGTCTGAAGACATCTGGGGCTATCACACCTGGAGAGTGCTATAGATATCTAGTAATTAGAGTCAAAAGATGCTGCTGAATGTTCCCATACAGCAGGACAGGCACTTTGTAGTACAAAGAAATACAGGCCAAAATAAAAATAGTGCTGAGATGGTAAAATCTGGGCATCAAAAATGGCATATAGAATAGCCCACAGTCCTATAGTTCCCAAGAAATCCAGAAAAGACTCATAATATGGGCCATGAACATGTCATTTAAAACTCCATACTAATTTTTTTTTATTTTTTAAATTTTATTGAGAAATAAATAGCAGTGAGAAAATTTCAAAACCAATTAGTAGGACAGTTTCAATAATTAATACATTGCATATTGTTGTCTTTATATTAAAACTCCATACTAATTTAAAGCAACATATTTTTATTTATTTGTTATAATACTGGAAATTAGACTCAGGGTTGTCTCACCAAACAATATCCTCAGCACTTTTTTTTTTTTATGTTGAGGCAGGATCTCACTAAGTTACTAAATTGCCCAGATAAGATCCAAACTTGCTGTTCTTCTCCCTCAACCTATCAAATTCTAGAATTACAAGCTGTACTACCAGCATAGGTAAAAGTAAAAGGATCTCATTGTGAAAAGAAATGGTGTAGCCAAGGGTGGTGGTGCTCACCTGTAAGCTTAGCACTCTTGAAAGGCCCAAGGCAAGAAGACTTCAAATTCAAACCCTGCCTGGGTAATGTAGTGACTTAGAAAGACTGTGTCTCAGAACAAGAGAGGACTGAGTTCAGAGCTCAGTGAGAAAACTTTGAGTTCAATCTCCACCATACCATGAAAATTAATTAATTAAAATGAAATGCATCAGTACAGAGTCATGGTTTTTAGAGGTCTCAAAAGGCAGCTTACTCTCTATGAAAGCCTGAGAGAATGTTTTCCCTCTAAGTGACTCTGCTTAGGCAGATTATACATCATTGATCACTTTCTCTGTAGCCCCATAATCTCTGTGATCAGAAAATTTGGGACACCACTGAGTTACAGGATGTTATGGTACAGGTTCTCTTATGTCCTGAGTCCTTACTGATCTTGAATGGCTAGGGCCAAACTGTTGAGCTGCAAAAGACTCAAGTCAACAACTTCTGACATTGCCAGTCCTACAGATAACCCACTACTATTATGGATTACTGGACTATATAGGATTATTTTGCTGAATTCATGCACCTACAATATTTAAATGACAATGGAATACCCATCTCTGACAAAACTAAACAAAAAAAGGGGATACAAATGAAGGGCCCTTTTGTATCTACATATACAAAGTAGTTAGGATAGATACACAGCTGCTTTGTCTTAATTCAATGAGAAGAAAGATGTGTACTAATAGTGTTTGGACAGTACATCATGTGTGCATCTTGTACTATGAATAACTACTATGAAGACAACAATATGCAATGTATTAATTGTTGTAACTGTCCAACTAACCTGTTTTGAACCTGTCTCCTTGCTATTTGTTTCTCAATAAAATTAATTTAAAAATTAAAAAGGCAGCTTACACAATGGTTAGCAGAGACAATGTAGCCTAGGAAGTGGCAAGAAGGCATAAACCCAAGTGGCTCCTTTCAGAGGACAGCTCCTTTCTGTAGCCAGGGAAAGGGTACCACCAGGAGCTCTCATCCATGGCAAATAACCAGCTCTTCCCGGATGCCACATAGCCTCTGGGCTGCCAACAAACATTCAATGTTGGATTTTTAAATGTTTTGCTAAATGCCTTTAAAAAAAACTCATTTTATTCACAGTCACTTTACAGCTGGTGGCTGCTAATTGTCATCTGTTAGGTTGGGCATCACAATGTGTCATCAGAAACTCTGTCCATCTGTCCTGGGCTCTGTTAGGCTTCCTTATGCTTCCCATCATAACTGTCTCTTTCCTGCTCTCCCCCGGGCAGCCTGTCCCTCACCTCCTCAGCATACTACTGGGGAGGAGAAGAAGGGTTTTTATTCATAGGGATTCATTGGTCTCTAACTGTAAACAGACACATGATTTCAAAATAAAAGCCTAAAGACACGAATATCAGTGTGCTGTGTCAGCCTGAAAGATGAAATCTCTTTTTTATACAGAGGATGTTAGAAAGAAATGATTACATGAATACAAAATACAACAGACACAGTCACACATTACCCTTGAGCTTTCTCCGAACTTCCATCAAGGTGTTAATAGCCTCTACTAAGATAAGATTACTTTCTTCATTTGTTGGGTCTTGGTTTGGTAATATTATTGTAAGAAACACTATCATTTTTGCACTGAGAAATAAAAACAGTATAGGCTGTCTTGAAGTGGAAATGGTAAGAACAGGCTTGCCTGCCTCAAAAGACTACAGCAAGAAGACAGCAGAGTCATCAATGATTGTCTTCATCAAGTGAAACCCAGAGAGATGTAAAGAAACACTGTCATCCTTGCTAACCAAACTAAGCACTCCAGCTGCTGTGCATAGAACTTGATCATCACATTGTTCTTTTCTTTCCCTTGCTCCATCATCTCCATTTTTCTTCTTTCTTTCCATTCTTCCTTTTTCACTTGTCTAAGAGCACCCCAAGGTCTCATTCTGCCTAGCTGTGACTCAGAACTGAAAAGTCTCCAAGCACAGAGAGATCCCAGATAAATGTCAAAAATAGCCTCAGTCTCTATCTCTTCTCTTACTCTTAAGAATCCAAGCATCTGGACATTCATAAATATACCTAGAATTTGTCCCATTTTCTTAAAATCAAGAAATAGCATTTTTCCATCCCAAATGTGCTATCATGCCATGCCCCTTCTTGTTTCTTTCACACAATGACTCACTTGGAATATTTTGCCTATCTTTCCTTTTCTAAGCACTATATTGGGTCCTAGAAATATCAGGATGACAGGGTAAATGTCTTTCCTGTCTTTAGAGAGACATTTGGTAGAAGACAACAATATCAATCAATCACTGGCTATTTATGCTCATTTGGGGAGAAAAGATACAAAAATCAAGTATAAAATGTTACCAGAGTATGTATTAGGGGATTATGATTTAGTTAGGGATCTGAAGAGTGACATTTAGCCTGCAAAAATGTCAAAAGAAATTGGTAACTAATAAGTCAAAGGGAAAGGAAGGAAGAATGTTCTAAGAAGAAAAGGTAGCCCATAATTTATTTTGAATATGGGGAGTGGGGTACTGGCAGAATTGAATCCCAGTTCTACCCATGTGGCTACATCTGCAGTCTTCGGGGGAGGCTGTTATTGTGGCAGGAGGGGTTGTTTGTTTGTTCGTTTTGTTTTGGTGGTTTTTACACAGGCTTTTATTATGCATCTGAACTGCCCAGACTGGACTCAGATTTATAGTCTCCCTGACTCAGCCTCCGAAAGTCCTGGAGTTATAAGTGTGCACCATGCCTGTCTCCATAATATATTTTTTAAATGCAACTTGTGTAATACAGTAAATGAAATGTCAAGTTGACCTAGAGAGCCAGGAGGCTGCGGAGTGAGACCAAGCCAAAGCACACAGGCCCGAGGAGCCAAGTGAGGTGCTTGGTCTTCATCCAGTCATGGTGTTAATTCATGGGAGGGTTCTCAGCAGGAAGATACCACTGATATCATGTGTGTGTGTGTGTGTGCGTGTGTGTGTGTGCGTGTGTGTGTATGTGTACGTGTGTATATGTGTGTGCATGTGTGTGTGCGTATGTGTGTATGTGTGCATATGTGTGTGCATGTGTGTGTATGTGTGTGCATGTGTGTGTATGTGTGCGTATGTGTGCGTGTGTGTGCGTGTATGTGTGTGTATGTGTGTATGTGTGTGTGCATGTGTGTGCATGTGTGTGTGTGCATGCGTGTGTGTGTGTGTGTGTGTGTGTGTGTGTGTGTGTTTAACATCACTCTGGCCTTTGTGTGAGGAATGGACCGAAAGCTAAAAGGTGACTAACTGCCCCTTATTCACAAATCTTTCTCCCCTTCATCCCAAGCACATACTAAACCAGCTTTTCCACCCATTTTTCCATCCTTTCATGTATCCGGGTGAGGTATGAAATGCAGTCTGTCTGCCGTGTGTGCATACACAGCATGTACAACACGCTTCTCTTATTTGGGGCAGGGGTCTTGATTCAGACTCCTGTGGCCTTTTCTGTGGGCTGCAACATGGATGGAGCAGTGAGCTGCCACCAACCAAGGGGATGAGGACAACGTCCCAGAACTGCAAGAGCAGCACAGCAGAAAGCAGCTGGGCCGAGAGGCTTCTTGGCACATAGCAGCTCACCCACCCTCGATTGCTTCACAAGAGAGAAATACAGTGGGATTTCCTTTGAGCCACTGTATTTGGGGAGCTGTGTTACAGCACCTTGGTCTTCACTTTAACTAAAAGTGAAGATCATCTAAATTCTTTCATTGTAAGCAATAAAATTTCACTCTGGTTAACTTAAGGAGAAAGACAAAAGTGTAGATAGGATGGCTTTGGGCTAGCTTCCAAAATAAAAAATAAAATGCAAAGAATCTGGCTTGGAGGTAAAAATGAATGAATAGCCTCTTTGTCACTGCCAATGAGGCAAACAACTGATCATCTTCACTTTTCTTTTTACATTCTCCTCCAAATTCACATTTCTAAGACAGAGTATCTGAATGCCTAGCACAGATCACATGTCCAACTTTGGACCAGGCCAGAGAGAGTGGGGAGTATCGCTTTTCATGTTGCCACTAAATCATGTCTAAAGGAAGTAGGTAGCTCCCTTGAGGAAAAAATAATGGTGTTACTATCAGAGAAATAGGAAGAAATGTCTAACCTAAGAGAGCAAGCCTGAATACAGGGCAAAATCTTAGGAAGCTACCACCGAGGTCCAGACAAGCTCTGATGTTACCTTGGAGATGAGAGTAGTGATTTTAGAAAGAAACAGAAAAATGTAAGGCACATTTAGGAGGTCAAATCAAAAGGACTTAATGTATATTTACTGTATATTGGTTACCTCTCTTATAACATAATTAACTTTTGAACTGTAAAACCACAAAACAAAAATCACACTTAACTGAATTTCTACTTCTAGTGAAAGTAGAATAGTTTATATAAAACTAACCTCTAGTGTACAACAAATTCAAACTTTGAGCAAAATATAAAGCAAATTATTTGCAATTGTTTACTTTTGAATGATGAAGTAGAAATATATACAGGCTGGCCTGAGATGAGGTCTATGACATTTACTGAGGAAATCTAATAACAGAGTAAGATGAACAGCATGATAGCAGGAAAGGAGATAGACCTGCAAGAATGTATAAACAAAGAACAGCAAAAAAGAATATTGACCTGGTAGAAAGAAGGGGGAAATGCATCCTGTAATTATTATCATTTTGGAGAAATAAAGGCTCAGATACATTCTTTAATACATGTCATAAACTGAGAGTCTAAAAGTCTTCTTGGTACCTTCAGAAGAATTGCAGTCTTTAATCCTTACAAGAATATTTCCAGAGACTCAGGATAACAGTCAGCCTACTACTTCTTTTTTTATTTTATTGAAAAACAAATAACAATGACACAATTTCAAATCAAATTAGTAGGGCAGATTGAATAATTAATACATTGCATATTGTTTTCATAGTGGTTTTTTGTTGTACAAGGTGCATGCATGATATTCTATTTACAAACACTATTAGAGCAGATGCCCCTAATCAATGAGTTAAGAGAATGTAGCTGTTTCAATACAGGCTATGAATTCTTAGGCTGTCTTATTCATATGTATTCTTCCAGAAAATAACAAGTCTATGTAAAAGACTCCAGGCTCAATTCAAAGATGAGCTATAACTAGAGAAAGAGCTGTAATCTGCCTATTACAAGTAAAGTCCAAGAAAAATACCAAATGAAGAACACACACATATAACCAATACCTAGAAACCAGTGAAAACCATGACCATCATTTCTATAGGAGATCAAAACTTGAAAGAAAATATAATGCCTATGAAATAAGATCCCAAATAAAAGATAAAAGAGTGTAAGAGGGAAAAAGACTACCAAAAAAACAACACTAAATTTGAAACATTATCTAAAGTTCAGACGAAAGGTAAAACTACCACCAAAGGCACATCAGAAACAGAAGCAGTGTGGAATTGCTAATTGATGTCTGTAGACATGTAGAACTGGCTTAAAAAATTGAGCAAAATGAAATGGGTGTAAAGAAAAAGGTGAAAGGCTTTAGAAAATAGAAATTTGAGAAGAAACACAGAACAGAAAACAAGAAAATAAAATATGAAATTGAGGGACCAGGACATGGCTCAGTGGAATAAGCTCTTCCCTAGCAAGTGAAAGGGCCTGAGTCTAATCCCCAGTTCCACAAAAAAAATAAAATAAAATAAAATATGAAATTCAAACCAAAATCTTTTCCAAGGAAACAATATCTTCAGATTGACTAATGATATAGTATGTTAGAAAAAAATTTATGTAGATTGAGAAAAATAAGGCATAGTCTTGTAAAAATTTCTGTTCCAAAAATAGTGAAAAAATATTGGGGACAAAGTCAGAATAAAAAATCAAATCACATTTACAGAGGCAGAAAAATGTAAGACACAGTAAGGGGTCAAATAAAAAGGACTTGATGTATACTTACCTTATATTGGTTACCCCTCTTGGAACATAATCAACTTTTGAGCTGCAAAACCACAAATCCCACTGTTCTTAGACTGCTCAGCAGCAACATTTAATGTTAAAAGGCAGTGAATCAAGGTCTACAAGTTCTTCAAGGAAGTAATAGACACATTCAAACCGGTGCATATTCAGGAACACTATTCTCATCAATACTTTTTGAAGAAATTACAGAAATTCTAGTCAATAAAGAAAATAGGAGAGCTCCAGGCCCACCGCGATGGAGAGAGCTCTCCCTGCAATCCCCTTTCCCAGCGATCCCGATTCCATCCAGGGGCCCCATTGCCAGTGCAGCTGAGCCAGTGAGTGAGAGCTCCAGGCCCACTGTGCCAGAGGGACTTCTCCAAACAACCCCCTATCCCAGACATCCCGATTCGATCCCAGGGTCCCAGACACAAAGTAACTCAGCCAGGAACCAACAGAGAGGAACCACAGGAGCTGCAGCAAAAAGGAACTGAATACAACAGCTAGATCCAGGCCATGCATAACTGAATAAACTCAAACTTAATAGACTGGCACCTGAATCTCATCACATGTTAAGGTTATAGCTGCACCAAAGCTCTATACCAAGAGGCAGAGGTCAGTGCTATACTAAATGACAAAGACAAGAAGAAAAATGCAATCTCAGGCCTCCAGTCCACCAGTAAGTGCAGAAGAGACAAGCTCAGCTGAAATAAATGAACTAACAGATGCGGCAGCAAAGGAACATGAACAGAACCGTATAGAGGAACTCAGACGAGAAGTAATTCCTGAAATAAAAAAAGAAATATATGAACACATAGCACCTGAAATAAAGAATCTAATGCAGAAACATATGGGGGAAAACCAATACTCATAGAAAATAAGTGCAGAGAGCAACATTCCAGCTGAAACGTATGAATTAATACCATCTGAAGCAAAGAAATAACAGCAGAAAGGTCATGAACACAAAGCAGAAATAATTTCCAAAATCAAAAAGAATTCTTTGAAAAAAAATGCTTTGAAATCATAACATCTGAAATACAGAAGCAAGTCTGGAAATATACAGAGGAAACCAAACTTGGAAGGAACTCTGCAGAAAAAGAATTAATAACTACCTCTAAAGAAGACATGGGTTAAAAAAAAAAAAAGAGGAAATCAGAAATATGATCGATTCCTGAATGAGCAATACAGAAAAGAAATAGAACGCAACAAACACAAAGAGATATAGAAGAACTAAAAATATCAATCACGAGTCTATAAAACTGTTGGAGTGAAAGCGAAGACAGTTTCAGATCTTGAAGATGCTGGTGTAGCTAGTGAAAAGGTGAGAAAGGATCTCTTAAAAACAACGACAATGCAGGAAAAAATAATCCATCACCTGCAAGATGAAGCCAGGATGAACACTGTGAAAATAATTGGTATCAATGACCATGAAGGAGTCAATACAAATGACATAAAAAGAATTTGGGGAGAAATAATTACAGAAAACTTCCCAAATATGAGGAAATGATCCAACATTCAGGAAACTGAAGCATACAGAACATCAAATAACTTCAACCCAATTAAAAACACAATGAGATATATAATAGTCAAGATCCCAGAAATCCAATACAAATTAAAATACTGAAAGCTGCTAGAGAGAAGAAACAAATCACATTTAAAGGAAACTTACAGCGGACTTCTCTACACAAACCATGAAGGCAAGGAGAGCATGGAGCAGAGTTCTTCAAGTCCTACACGAAAACAAATTCCAGCCCAGACTATTATACCCTGCAAAACTCTCTTTCAAGTTTGATGGAGAAGTGCAATACTTCCATGACAAAGAACAACGAAAGAATTTCATGATGACAAAGCCTTCCCTACACAGGCTACTGAAAGATGTTGTAGAGAGAGACCACAATGACCAGAACTCCATGAATGAGAATGGAAGGAACCCACCAAACAGGACAGACAATTAAACACAGGACACAAAGGAGTAAACAATACCAGGTAAATATCATGAAAAACATAAATCAGCACATTTCAATTATAACCATCAATGTAAACAGACTCAATTCTCCAATTAAGAGAAATAGACTGGCACAGTGGACTAGGACACAAAACCCAACAATATGCTGTATACAAGAAACACACTTAACTCAAGAGGACATTCATAGGCTCAAAGTCAAAGGATGGAAAACAATACTACATGCCCCAGCACCTCAGAAAAAAGCAGGAGTAGCAATTCTGTTCTCAGACAGTCTCAACTGCAAACCAAAAAGGAACAAAGGACAAAAGAAGGCCACTAAATATCGGTTAGGGGAAAAAATTCAAGAGCTAGAGGTAAAACTCATAAATATCTATGCACCAAACACAGGAGCACCCAACTATGTAAGACAAATCTTAATGGACATGAAGAACCTAATATCTAAGACCACAATCTTAACATGTGAACTTAATATCCCCTTATCTCAAAAAAATAGATCAACCAGACAAAAAATTAGCAAGGAAGTAACACAACTGAACCTGAACTTGCAAATAATGGACCTGGTGGACATATACAGAGTGTTCCACCCAACCACAGCTGAGTACACATTTTTTTCAGCTGCACACGGGTCATTTTCCAAAATAGAACACATACTAGTCCGGAGGTCATGCGTAAGAATATGCAAGAAAACAGAAATTATCCCATGCATATTATCTGACCACAGTGCCATGAAACTGGAACTAAATGACAAAAGAAACCAGAAAAACGCACTAAATTCATGGAAACTAAACAACACCATACTCAGCAATCAATGAAAATTCAAGCACAACTTTCAGGAATTTATAGGATGCGATGAAAGCAGCTCTTAGAGGAAAAATAATAGCTATGAACTCACACATTAAGAAAATGAAACGGGAACAAATAAACATCCTAATGTTGCACCTCCAACAACTAGAGAAAGAAAAGCAAATGAAACCCAGAGAGCAAAGACAGGAAGAAATCATAAAGAATAGAGCAGAAATTAATACAATTGAGATGAAGAAACAGTTCAAAGAATCCACAAATCAAAAAGGTGGCTCTTTGAAAGACTAAATAAAGGTGATAAGCCTCTAGCCAACCTCATCAAAAAGAGGCAAGAGAATTAAAGTACAAACAATAAGGAATGAAAAGGGTGAAATCACCACAGACCCAGTGGAAATTCAGAAGATTATCAATAATTACTTCGAGAATCTTTACGCACACAGAATAGAAGACACAGAAGAAATAGACAGATTCCTTGAAAGGTGCAAATTACCAAAACTGAACCAAGAAGATATAACAACTCTTAATAAGCCAATAACAGCCAACGAAATATGAAACGTAATAAAAACCCTACCGACAAAGAAAAGTCCAGGTCCTAATGGATTCACAGCTGAATTCAACAAGAAATGTATAGAACATACAATCCCCACACTCCACAAACTCTTCAGTGAAATTGAAAAGGAAGCAGTCCTCCCAAAATCATTTCTGGAGGCAAGTATTATACTGATTCCAAAACCAGGGAAAGACACAACCAAAAAGGAGAACTACAGGCCAATCTCCCTCATGAACTTAGATGCAAAAATACTCAATAAGATCCTAGCAAACAGAATACAGCAAATCATCAAGAAGATCATACACCATGACCAGGTCGGATTCATCCCAGGGATGCAAGGATGGTTCAATATTCGAAAATCTATAAATACAATACACTTCTTTATTAATAGACTGAAATCTAAAAACCACATGCTCATCTCAATTGATGGAGAAAAGATTTTGACAAAGTCCAACACTCATTCATGTTCAAGGTCCTACAGAAAATTGGAATAGATGGATTCTATCTTAACTTCATAAAAGCCATCTATGACAAACCAAGAGCTCATATAATTCTAAATGGGGAAATACTGAAATCTTTTACTCTTAAATCAAGTACAAGACAAGGATGTCCTCTATCACCCCTCCTATTCAATATACTTTTGGAATCATTAGCAATAGTCATTAGAAAAGAGGGAGATATTAAAAGAATAAGAATAGGTAAAGAAGAAGTTAAATTATCACTATTTGCAGATGACTTGATACTTTACTTGGAAAACCCCCAAAATTCCACCAAGAAACTACTAGAACTGATATGGAAATACAGTAGCATAGCAGGATACAAAGTCAATACGCAAAAGTCAACAGCAAGCCAGGCGTGGTGGCACATGCCTGTAATGCCAGCACTTGGGAGGCTGAGGCAGGAGGATTGTTGTGAGTTCGAGACCAGCCTGAGGTACAAAGTGAGCTTAACGCCAGCTGGAACTGCATAGTGAGACCCTGTCTCAAAAAGACAAAATAAAAAGTCAACAGCATTCCTCTACACAGATAACAAGCACACTGAAAGGGAAACAATAGAAACACTACCTTTCACAATAGCACTGCAGAAAATGAAATACCTTTGGATTCACTTAACCAAGGAAGTCAAAGATCTTTCCACAAATAATTACAACACTTTAAGAAAAGAGAGTATAGAGGATTTCAGAAAATGGAAAGATATTCCATGCTCCTAGATAGGAAGAACGAACATCGTGAAGATAGCCATACTCCCAAAATTGCTGTACAGATTTAACACAATCCTTATCAAACTGCCACCAACATACATTCCAAACCTAGAGAAATCATTCCTAAAATTTATTTGGAACCACAAACAACCTAGAATAGTAAAGGCAATCTTGGCCAATAAAGACAAGGCAGGAAGCATCACAATTCCTGACTTGAAATTCTACTGCAAAGCCACTGTGATAAAATCAACATGGCATTGGCAACAAAATAGACCTGAGGATCAATGGAATAGATTGGAAGGAGAAGAAGCATCTACGAACACACTCAGCCATCTGATCTTCATAAAGGGGCCAAACATACTTACTGAAAGAAAAATGGTGCTGGAAAACATGGCTTTCTACATGCTGAAAACTAAAATTTGACCCAGCTCTGTCACTATGCACTAAGCTAAAGTCAAAATGGGTTAAAGATCTAAACATTAAAACAAAAACACTCAATGTCCTGGAAGACAAAGTAGGAGTAACTCTTGAAGACATAGGGGTAGGTAAAGAGTTCATGAACAAACATATATTTGTACAGGAAATACTTGAAAGAATCTACAACTGGGATCAACTCTTCTTGAGGAGCTTCTTCAAAATCAAAAGAAATTGTCAACAGAGTGAAAAGACAACCCACAAATTTTGAAAAAAATCCTAACTAATAAGCAATCAGACAGAGGTCTGCTGTCTAGAATATGTAAAGAACTAAGATATAACAGGGCCCTCAAATTTAAATACCCATTTCAGATATGGGCATCTGAGATGAATACACACTTCTCAGAGGACAAAATTAAAGAAGCAAATAATTATATGGAAAAATGCTCCACATCACTAGCCATTCGTGAAATGCAAATAAAAGCAACACTGAGATACCATCTCACTCCAGAAAGAATGATCATCATAAGGAAATCAACCAATAACAAATGTTGGAAAGGTTGTGGGGAAAAGGGAACACTTCTCCTCTGCGGGTGGGAATGTAGACTGATACAACCATGTGGAGATCAGTGTGGAAACTCTCCAAAATAGTAGTACTGGAAATCCCATTCAAGCCAGCTATCCCCCTACTAGGAATTTCCCAGAGGAACTGAAAACACTATATCACAGTAATATATATGTGCCTATGTTTGTAGCAGCACAATTTGTGATAGCAAAATCTTGGAAACAACCAAGATGTCTGTCACATGAGGAATGGTTGAAAAAGATGTGGTATTTCTATATAATAGAGTATTACTCAGCTATTAAGAATGATAAACCGGAAGCATTTATATTGAAGTGGATGCCACTTTAACAGATATTCATAAGTGAAATAAACCAGACACACATGTACAAATATCATATAGTCTCCCTAGTATAAGAAGCCAAAAGAAGAAATACAAATAGAAATGTATAACAACAACTAAAAACCATTGAGTAAGATAGTTAGGGCAAACTGAATGGCATAAGCTGCAGAGTACTAATCAGCTTTTCTTCTGGATGGTTAACAACCTAGTTCACAGATCAAAATTGGAGCAATAAAAGAGCCACAAGGCCAGCCAACATTTTGGCCCTAGCCTTTCAAGTTCAGTGAAGACTCAGGGCATAAGAGAATCTGTAATGTAACATCATGAAACTCAGTTTTGCCTCAAATTTTCTGAACAAGGAGATTATGGAGCCACAGAGGAAAGAGATTGATGATGTATAGTGTGCCTGGGGAGAGTCTCATGGAGAGAAAACATTCTCTTGGGCTCTCATTGAAAGCAAACTTGTCAAGCATTGGCCATAACTTATCTGCATGGATGACACAGACAAAGGATCTGCAGAGTATGGTGCAGGATAAGAAGATAAACCATGAGGGGACTTCACTGACCTCAACAGTAACAAAAGCTGCATCTTTTGCTATACAGGTCTTGATCTATCTTGGTCTTAACCATCCAGCAGAAAAGTATAAAAATGAGGTATATATCGTGGGGTCATAATAATAAGTTGAGCTATAAATGGCTATAGTCAACAACTTCTTCAGATAACTCACTATTATTGTGGAATGCTGGACTGTGTTGAATTGTGTCGCTGAGTTCAAGTACCTAAATTGGTTAAATGATAATGGAGTGCTCATCTTGACAGGTCCAGACAAAACAAAGGGGGAGTATACAAAAGAAGAATCATGATGTGTGTGTATAAATTGTGCAGTTAAGAATAAATATGCCATGCTTCTGCATAATTCTATGAGAAGCAAGATTTGCCGTAATAGTAGTTGGACAAGATATTATGTTGGCTTCTAGTACTATGGACAAACACTAGGGAGATAACAAGGTAGAAGGTACTAATTATTGAATCTGTGATATAATTCAGCTATTAAAAAATAAGATAAGTATATAGCTACACTCTCTTCATTCACTGATTAGAGATGTCTGCTATAATAATGTCTGTAAGTATATCATACATGCACCTTGTATGACAACAAAACATTACGAAGACATTTTGCAATGTATTGATTTATCGAAGCTGTCCTGTTAATTTGTCTTGAGACTGTCTCATTGCTATTTCTTCTTCAATAAAAATAATGGTAATAATAATAATAAAAATAATAAATAAAATAATTAGCAAGTTACGATGTAAAAACTGAGGGAAAACCACACTTAAGATTAAATGAAAAAAATTAAATTTAAAAATAAAGAAAAAAGATTAAATGATTGCAAGAATCATTATCAGATATCAACATATAAAATATCAAAATTTATAATATAGAAATCACAATGTACCAAAAATTAGTACAGCAGAGAGAAGAGAGAAAATATAGTTATCAATGTGCAAATAAGAAGCACACAAATAGTATCACTGAGGTTAACTTCAATGTGTTGAGGAAGAACCTTAATTTTTTTTTTTTTGTATTTTAGCAAAGGATCTATAGGGTGTTCAGGGTCTCACTACTGGATCAGACTCATACTGACCCACTGGTTTACAGCTTTCCAAGAGCTGGAATTACAGGCGCTTGCCACAAAGCCCCATCTCAATTGCCAACTCAGCACACCCTGGGGGCAGAGTTGGCATGACTGGCCCAGGGATTGAACCCCCAACACCTGTGCCTGCTTGCAAGTACTTCAATCCACTCAGCTCTTTGGCAGGCCCAGAACCTTAAGTTTGTATTACTAATTAAAAGAAGTCAATTTCAAAAGGTTCTATACTTTAGAGTTCCAACAATATAATTTTCTGGTAAAGATAAAACTACAGAGAAAATAAAATGATAAGTGGCTTCTAGAGATTCCATGGGAATAAGAAAGAGATTAATAAAGAGAGCAGGAAGATCACAGATATTTAAGGAAGTGAAAATATTGCTCTGTTTGATATTATAATGATGGATATATGTTACTATCCATTTACCAAAATCCATAGAATGTATAACACTAGGGGATGAACTTCAATTTTACTATGGATCTTACTTAATAATCCTCTCTTATTTCCTTATCAATTGTAACAAATATATCTTACTAATGCGTGCTGTTAAAAGTGGGGAAATAGGAGGAGGGATAAGAAGCTACACAGAAACTACTTTTTTCACATTTTTCTATAGAATTAGACTGCTCAAAAAATATTAAATTTTCAAATATTTCTGCTGAAAATAATGAATAAAGTAAAAAAGATGTAACAAAGAAAAATTAGCAGGATACTGCAAAATTTATATTACTGCCGAATGCCACTGCATACCCATTACAATGGCTAACACTGGAAACATTGAGAACACCAAGTGTTGATGAGGATACCAGCTGCCATAGTTAGGATCTCCAATATTCCCCCAGAAAGGCTCTTAAGTTAGAGTTAACCTCCATCACAGGTGTTATTGGAGTCGGTAAAGCCCACAAGAGATGTGACCTAGTGAGAGAACCTTAGGTGATTAGCATATGCAAGCCCTTGAAGAAAATAATGGGATCCCAGCCACTCCCTCTTCCTTTTCCTTTCACATTCTGGGCACGAAGTGAGCAGCTTTGCTCTGCCATTTGTAACTGCCTCACCTCAGGCCCAAAAGCAATGGAGTCAACCAACCATGGACTGAAACTTCCAAAACTCTGTGCCTAAATAAAACTTTCCACCTCATAAGGCAGGCACACATTTTGTCCCAATAACAGAGAACTGACTAAGACAGAAGCAAGCACAATTCTCATACATTGTTCATGGGGGGTAAAATGGTACAACCACTTTGGAAAAGTATTCTAATAAAATAAACATACCCACCTATTCCATGATTCAGCCACCCAATCTCAGGAACTTAATTTAGAAAATGAAAACATACACACAAAAAAATATTTGTACATAAATATGGATAACAGTTTTAGTCACAGTAGCCCCAAACAAGAAATAATTCACATGCCCACTTCAAGATAAATGAACTAAAATAATTGAGAACCTACTTAATCAATAGAATGTTGCTCAAAATTAAAACAAAGTGCCTACACATACAGCAACATGAATGATGATTAGAACCTTAGGCTGCATGAAAGAAACAAATAGAGTAAATTTCCACTTATATGAATTTCTAAAATGAGCAAAACTAATTTGTCCTGTATAAAGCAATTAAGTAGTTGCCTGATGCTGGATTGCTAAAAGAATTTCCCAAAAAAGGACACAAGAGAATTTGTGGGAGGCAGAAGAAATGATATGATCTGTACCCTTTGGTGGGGGGTGGTTCCATCAATATGTATATTTGTCAAAACTCATACAACTAATCACTTAAAAATGAGTGCATCTTATCTGCATTTTTTAGCAGAACCAAGGATTGAACTCAGACCCTTGCACTTGCCAAGGAAGCATTTATTCCACTGAGCCATCTCCCTTGCCCCTGAGGGCATCTTATAATAGGCAAATTATTATTCTAGATTTTTTTTAAAAAGGAATGCAAGTTCTTCAAATTGTCAGAAAAATCAAAACTCTTCATAAATATACAGCATTTATTTTTTTTGTTTTTGTTTTTGTCTTTTTGAGACAGGGTCTCGCTATGCAGTTCAGGCTGGCTTTAAGCTCACTTTGTAGCTCAGGCTGGTCTTGAACTCACAACAATCCTCCTGCCTCAGCCTCCCGAGAATATACAGCATTTAAAAAGAAAGTAGAAAAGAAACAAAGAAAGCATGAAGCAAATTATGGCATAAGGTGGGATGAGTGAAAAGGAAGAGTGAAATGACCAGTGACAATGATAGCCTTAAAAACAGAAAACAAAACATAAAACCAAGCCAGTTTAAGAGCCAGCTGTCTTCCAAGGAACATTAATGGAACAGCAATATTTAAAGTGAAATTTTAAATTGGAAGATACACTCAAGAACAGATATAGAATGGCTTCGACTCTGACAGGCTTCTCTTAGCCCCCAGAAACCCTAATAGGGCTGCAACTCCTAGTGATTCTGTCTATAAGCTGAAGTCCTGCTGGAACTGAGACTAACCTTGGAAGTTCCACCTGGGTCGCACAGGAACAACGTGCATAATTAATTTGGGTCATCAACAGAAAATATTTACAGATATCCAAGACCCTCTCTAAGTTTGAAACAAACTCAGAGTCAACAGGATATGGTGTAATCCAATTAAAAAATATTTCAAAAAACCAGAAAAGCAAGTTAGTGCCCAGTAGTCTCTGAGTACTACAGTATTTGGCTGCCCTGAATCTGGGGAACTTCATCACCTCAAAGGTAAGCCCTCCCTTCACAGTAGATGCTGTCAGTTCCCTGTTCACAACCCCTCAGCACTTTACTGTCCCAGATGTGCCCAAAAGCTTTCTCTGGCTATGGGATTATGTTCAGCCCCTACACAAGGAGTAGGGCAAATCTTCCAACCAATTAATGTCTTAGGAACTAGTTAATGAAGCATACAGTGGATGAATAGGCATCCAGATCCTCTTCTTTCTGAAATAATGCAGAGATGGATCTGGAGCACTCTTCCCAGTGCCCAGTGGATTCAATTGTTGACCCCTGCATTGATGAACTGGTCATTCTTCTGTTGTTTATCTTTCCTTCCCTGTCTTAATTCCCTCTTCCTTTCTGGTACTTCCTGGGTCACCTCCTGAAGAAACTATTGGCTCTAAAATCCTTGTATGAGGAGTAAGGGAAATGCTAATTTGATATGTTACACATAAGGCATGTGTCTAAAGCAGAATTCTTCAGGATGTTAAGAAGTAAAAGGATGAACAAGATATTCCAGGTAAAAACACCAAAAAAATGAGCACAAGTGAGAGATGCCCCCAAGAAATTTTCAGCATTAGAAACATTTCACTAGCATTCTTTTATGGTGAAGCAATAAAT
The DNA here is from genome assembly GCA_004027165.1 of Ctenomys sociabilis. Classification (NCBI taxonomy): domain Eukaryota; kingdom Metazoa; phylum Chordata; class Mammalia; order Rodentia; family Ctenomyidae; genus Ctenomys; species Ctenomys sociabilis. The sequence goes on along the minus strand of PVKA01016081.1, from coordinate 12,891 downwards.
CAAGATTAATAAGGAAGTGCTACATGAGTAGTTATTCATCTTAAGTAATGTTGGTTGACAAAAGAAATGCATATCAAAATATAAGCTTACAGCAGTGAAAAGACCAAGTATATATAGAATGAAGGTGCAACATTGCTATTTATAGCATATTTAAGCAATATTTAAATACACCTCATTAAACTTAAAAGAAGAAAAATAAGCTAGAAACACTTCCAAAATTGAAAATCTAAAGAAGTAAAAAATAAGAATTAAACATAAAAACAAAAACTAGTGGCTTAAAAACAAAAAGCTATGACTAGCAAATGAGTGAGAGTAAACATTTTAGAAACAAATAACAAAACTGATATGCCACTAGATAATTGTATAGATAAAAGAAAAAAACAGAATATATTTAAAACATACGGTAAATATCAAATGATGACAGAGAAACAATAATAAGAGATGAAGTCCCTCTGATCTGTCACAATGGCATCACTGCTTTTATGCTCAGCCCCTGTTATGGTTTGTATCTAGTTGTCCCCTCAAAGCCTCATATAAATCATGGGGCCTTCAAGTCATTGCTGGAGGAGCAGCCAGTGCCTTGAGGGGCAGGGCCAGAGGACCGGGCTGGGGCTCCAGGGGCGGGGCCAGAGGCACAGCTGTTAAACTGACAGCATGCGCTCTCTACCCTCCCCTAGGGCTGTGGTCTCTTGGAGGTGTGGAGAAGTTCATCCTGGACACAGTGGTGCCCTCCAAGATCTTACTGCATAATTCAGGATGTTTTAAACTATGAAACCTCCAGTAACTGTAGGCTAAATAAACCTTTCCTCCCTTCAAAAAAGAAAAGACAGAGAGAGAGAGAGAGAGAGAGAGAGAGAGAGAGAGAGAGAGAGAGAGAGAGAATACCAAGTGTCATAGAAAACCATTTATATTCCACATAAAGTTGAAGTCTTGGATGAAATAGATAATTTGCCAGAAAATTATAATCACAGCTAACACAAGAATCTAAGCATACTAATTTTGTAAGTATTTTTTTATCTTATAAAGCACAAACTAGAAACATGACTAGTGATACAGAATTTCACTTAACAAAGTAATAGGAATTTCACAGTATTTATTGTGATGCATAGTTAATCATATTACCAGATGTGTGCATGCAAATATTGAAAGAGGAAAAAATATGTAAGAAATTAAGAAAAGAAAAAGAAGGAACAATTGAAAAGAGGAGACAAAACAAATTAAGCATCATCTGCTCCTTTCCACAGACCAGCAGAAACCCACAGTACAATTGTCCAAACCATTTTTACATAAATAAATAAGTCTCTTTTTCCCCCACTACCCCTCCTGTCCTTCTCCTCAACTCAGTAACTCTTCCCTTTTGAATAAGTCCATTCCCTTTTCCCGGTGCCTATTGTACCCTTCAGATTCCATTTTTCTCCTTCAGTTTCTCACACTTAAACAGTTTGCAAATGCGGATCTGATTTACTTCATTTATGAGTATGTTCTCTAGTTCTATCCATTTACTGGCAAAAGTCTTAAATTCATCCTGTTTTATAGCTGAATAATACTCTATTGCATAAAAATACCACATCATCTTTAACAATTCCTCCATTGATAGGCATCTGGGTTGTTTCCAGGATTTAGTAATGATACATTGCACTATCCTGAGTGGCCCACAGGACTCAGGAGAGCTGCGATCCATGAGCCCAGCACACGCAGGCACAGAGCTTTCCTGATGCCTGGTCCATTCATTTAAAAGTAATTTAGAAAATTATCAAAAAATTAGTCACCCAAAATATAGGAGACCCATATGGTTTCACAATGAAAAATTACCAAACCTTTATAAAACAGACAATCCTTACTACTACTGTACTTCTCAGTCTTAAAAGAATATTTGTGACTTCATTTTACAAAGCCAGAAAAACTTCTGTACTAAAATCTGACAAAGATAGCATATTTTTTAAAAACAAGAGTAAATCCAACTTATGAATAATAATGCAAAAATCTTGAATAAAATATCAGCACTTAAAATCTGGCAGCACATTCATGGAATAATATACAAAGATTTAAAATGCAAAGATAGATCAACATTAGGGACTCATTATAGTCACATGTGAACTTTAAAAAATGATAGCATCATCTTCAAAGATGCTGGCAAAGGTATTGGATAAAGCAGAGTACTTGGTCTTAGTTGAAAAAATAAACTACTAAAATATATGGAAACAGATACAACTTTAATATGATTTAAATATATAGATGAAAAAAAAGTCACTGTCATGTATAATAGCAAATTACCAAAACATTTTCACTAAAGGCTGAGATAAGATACCTACCATCACTATCAATGCACTATTTAACATTGTTCTAGATGTTTTAGCAAGCTACAAAAATGTGATAGTTAAAATTGGGACAAGGAAGAAAAGATAATGACTCCTGTCCATGATGCAATTGTGTATCTAAGATCAAGTAAAAAACTGCTTTAAAGGAGAATGTAGAAAAGTATTTAAATTTTATATGCAGGTAGACATTGTCTTTCTATATACCAATATCCCTATTGAAACACATAATAAAAAAAGAAATATCATATATAAATAAGTGTTTCAAAAGATAAAATAGGACTGAGGATATAGGTCAACAAAAGATCATTTGCCTAGACTAGAAAATTGTGTGTTCAATCCCCAACACTGAAAAAAAGAGAAGAAAAAACTAGAAATAAACTTTAAAAGGTACAGAATCTATAAAAGGAAAAATTTAAAGGACTAGAGAGAAACATGTGAGAAAAATTGAGTGAATGAAAAGACAACCCTATTCTTAGAAAGAGGATTGAGTATTGTAAAGATGTCACTTCATCTTAAATCAACTAAATTTTATATAATCTCAATAATGTATCAATGGAATGAATGAATAAAGCTCATTCTAGGGAACTATAAAGCTACAGTAATTAAAATAATTTGGTCCAGGTGCATACAACAGAAAAGAATAGTGGGACTAGAAGTGAATCTAAATATGCATGAAAGTGTATTATGTGACAAGAGTAGCAGTTCAATCACTGGTGAATAGACAGATTCTTCTGAATAAAAGATATTATGACAACTAGCTAGTCATCTGCAAAGAAAGAAAAAGAGCAGTTCCTTAATTCACTTCTTACCCCACAATAAATTTTAAGTAGATAAAACCTTTAAACAGATCAGGTATTTAAACATTAAAAGTAAAGTAAAAACACTGTGATAAAACTTACAGTACTTTTAAATTTTTTCAAAACAAAAAATCAGTCTACAACACAAGGAAAAAATTTTTAAATTTAATGTTGCAAAACTCAGTGCATAAAAAGGACAATGTTTATATATTATCTTAAACAAAGTTAAAAAAAACAATATAAATAATATTGATGATACATGTACCAAAGGGGCTGTGTTTAGTATAAGGTTCTTACAAGACCTGAGAAAAGTTCAACAGCATGATGGCACACCCCTGTAATCCTAGCATTCTGGAAGGCTGAGGCAGGAGAATCACAACTAGGAGCCCAGCCTGGGCGGCTCGGTAACTTAGTAAGACATTAGCTCTCAAAATAAATTTTTAAAAGATTGGGCTGGTGAGAGAAATCAGCCAACTAAGTGCTTGCTTTGGCAAGCACAGGGACCGGAGTTCTATCCCCTGCTGTATCAACCCCCACCCCCAATACCCCAACTTCTGGAGCTACACTGAGCCGCCCCTGAGACAAGGCCTGGTGGCAACACCTATAATCCCAGCACTGGGGAGGCTGAAAACGGGGATCACTATGAGTCCAAGCTGTGCAGTGAGAACTTGTTCCAAACACATTAAAAAAAATTAAATGGTTGAAAATGTAGCTCAGCAATATATCTGTATGGCGAAAGATGTATTTTTAAATATATTAGATATAGTTCAATAGTATGAATTATAAATTAAAACATTAAAATTTCACGATTATAATTTATCAGATGGACAAAAAACAAAATGCTGCTAAGGGTATTTGAAAAACCTCCATCCTCATACACTATCAGGAGTTGTGTAAATTAGTGAAAACTTTTACAATTGTCCAAAATCTATGGACACCAAATCTTGCACATAAATTGTGTTCCTAGAAGCATATCCAAGAATGTATGCAATGAGTGTATATACATATGTACTGAAAGATAAATTTAAAAATCATGTCCACTAGAGAAATCTTTCTAATATTAAAAACTGGGAACAATCTGACTGTCTGTTACTATGGAAATTTTTTTTAAAGATCAACTACAGTGTAGGTAAAATTTACAAAGAATGAGTTATTTCCTGGTGTGCTAATATAGAACCATCTCCAAAATATACTAGGTTTAAAGGAAAAAGAAAATAAGCCACATGTATGGAACATCATTATATGTTCCTATAGCTGTAGGTGACATAAGGGTGACATTATAAGGATGATGAATTCTAGGGAGAATAATTTGGGATAGATGGATAGGTGTGGAAGGAGTCTACTTTTTCACAGCACATGCTGTTACATTGTATGATGCTTAAAAAAGCTAAACACTGCTCAAGAAAATAATGAAAAGGAAATCTCTGAATAATCAAAACAAAGGAAACTTTCTAAAATCCCATTTACAGTAGCACCAAAAAAAATCTAGGAACAAATTGAACTAGAAGCAAAAATATCTGTATACTAAGAGCTTTAAAATACTGCAAAAAAGAAACCTTGAAAGGCACAAATAAATAGAGGCGTTGGTGCCCACGAATCAGAAGACTTGATGTGATTAAGATGCAAATGCTACTAAAAACAATCTACAGATTTAATCCAATTCTTATCAAAATGTTGATGACATTTCTTGCATAAATAGAAAAACCCACCTAAAAATATATGAAATCTCAAAAGATCCCCAAATGGCCAGTCAGTCTTTAAAAAGAAAAAGAAATACATTTGGAGGTCTCATCCTTCCTGATTCCAAAATTTATAAAATACAGTTTCCAACAGATAGCGCTGTGATAACAGTTTTTAAAAATAGGCAAATGGATTAAAACAAAAAGTCCAGAAATAAACCCTCCAGTATGTGCTCAAATGTTTTTCAACAATGGTGGCGAGATCATTCAACAGAGAAGGGACAGTCTTTTTACTAAAGGTGTATAAGGAATGCTGACTGCACACACAGAAAAAATGTAACAGGTCCCTTGTGTATACCACATCCCTAGATTAACTTAAAATGGAAGAGCTACATTTATAAAATTGTTTGGAGAAAACATAAGAAAAGGCCTTACAACATTGATATAACGCCAAACACACAAGCAAACAAACAAAAAAGTAAAAATAGACAAATTGTACTACAACAAAATCCAAAACTTCATGCAACAAATGATGTAATAAGAGGTATAAAAAGCAGTTTGCAGGGGCTGGGGAGTTGGCTCAGTGCAATAAGAGCTTCCCTGGCAAGTGCAGGGCCTGAGTTCAATCCCTGGTTTCACAAAAAAAGAAAAAGACAAAAAGGACAGTTTGCAAAATGAGAATATTTGCAAATTATATATCTAATGAAACATTAATTTTCAGAACCTATAGAAGTCTCCTCCACTTCACCAATATAAAAAATTTGAAGGTGTGACTCAGTGGTACAACACTTTGGCACACAAAGTCCTAGATTCAAACCCCAGCACCACAAAAACGAGGATTTAAAAAGCCAATTAATTAAAAACTGGACAAAAGACTTAACACATGTTTCTCCGAATGGCCCACAAATACATACGAGGTACTAACAATCTCTAATCATTACAGAAACATAAATCAAAGCCACTAGGACCTACTACCTCCCACCCAAGAATGTGACTACAATAAAGAGACCAAGACAGAGACACAGATAGACAAACAGGCAAGAAATAAAAGAGGCAAGAGTCAGCAAGAACATGGAAAACTGGAATGCTTATGCCCTACTAGCAGAAACAAAACAAGACCCCACTAGGGAAAATGGTGTGCAGTTCCTCAAAAAATCAAAATAAGAATTGTTAATTAACCAACTAATTCCACTTTCAAAAGATTTGAAAGCAGAATCTCAGAGGGGTATCTGCGCACCAATGTTCATAGCAATATTCTAGGGCAGTAGTATACATCCAACGCAATATTGTTTTGCCTTCAAAAGGAAAGACATTCTGACATACGAACCTGGAGAACATTACTAGACAACTGGATGCTTGCTGCATGCCTTTTCATTTAGTAATTACTAAATGAAATAAACCAATGACCAAAACAATATTTACTACGGGATTCACATATCTGAGTACTCTGGAAGAGTCAAACTCAGGGAAACGGAAAGTAGAATGGTGGAGTGTAGGGATGGGGGAAGGAGGAACAGGGAGTTACGGCTTAACGAGTGTCGAGCTTCAGTCTTGTAAGATGAATAAATTCTGGAGATCTGGTGCATAGCCACGTGGATATGGTCAGGGCTGCTCAACTACCCGCTTGAAATAGTTAATATGATCTCCAGATCCAAGGGTTTTCAAAAAACTTCTATTTCTACAACCAGCAAATTAACATCGTTATTATTAAATCACTATCATTTCTTGAATACTTCCTGGGCTCTTCTTACCTTATTTAACCCTCCCAACTTCCCTGTGGGGTCATATGACATGTTTTACAGGAAACTGCAGCTCAGAGTGTTGGTAACTTAGCCAAGATCAACAACAGGCAGAGATTAGACCTGGACCCGGGTCTGTCATTTCAAAACAATGCACTGATCTAAGCACTCTTATTTCATCACTACTCCTTCTGCACCCTAGGAATTGTGATGCAGGGGTGGAAAGAGGAGCAGAAAAGGCATGCAGCAAACATCCAGTTGTCTTTTTGTTTCTCAGGGATTTTCTACTTTCAATGGCCCTGCTGCACCTTAACCCTGGCCCCTGCCCATCCATGGGAGGTTTCAGGTGAATTGAATCAGACATGTACAGCAGCCCTAGGGAACTAGATGAAGGTCTTATTGTATTAGTCATTTTTCCTGTCATCTTGAATTAGTGTCATATTAGCTTAATGCAATACTAACATGATACAGAAATGTTAGCATATTACAGACTACTCAGTGTGTCAAGTAAGAGCTTTATCATATTACTCTGCCACTGATGTTTCAAAGAAGAGGAGAAATGTGGCTTTGCCCATAAAATAGAGTGTGTGGAAGCCAGATCCAAACAAAACCTACAGTTTGGGGACTTAAATTTTAGAAAAGGATGAGAGAAAGTATGAGAAATATCTGATTCCAATATATTCTGTTAAATATATTTGGTGAGAAAAACTAACTTAAATATTATCTCAAAATGTAAATAAGAAAATGAATCCCAGGTTAATTGATACTTTAATTCTGGTTCCCTTTTTCCCAAATCATTGACCAAGAGCAGAACTAAAATGAACTGAAGTCTAAATCCCCAGGTGGTGGGTCATACCTTGTTTAGGGGTAAATAACCAGTATTCTTACATTGAGGTAAGTAGACCTCAGGGATTCCACTTGGCACTTGCAAAGGGGTGATCAAATCCCCTTGCATTTATACACAAATTTGCATGTACGCAAACATCTTTTATCTCAGAAATAATCTTTAGATTCTTCCAAGTAAGGTGTGAGTAGCTACCTGTCTGTACACTAAAGGTGTATAGGAAATATCAAGCTGAAGTAAGGTGAGGAGTAGGTGGAAACTCTGTTCTGATCCTAACTCTGTCATTGACAGGTGAGGATTTGTGTGATGGTGTATTGGAAAGAACTTCAAAAAGAATAAACTCATTTTTTTAAAGGAAGCCCATCACCCTGATTCAGGATTTCTCTAAGCCATAATTTGGTCATTTAACAGTAGCAATAGAAAAGATTTTTATGTGGAGTTTCTGATAATAACAAGCCTTTGGATCCTTCCACCTGAGGACATCCACAGCCTTCACTGAACCAGCTCCTGGTCATATAACCTAGTGTAGGATCCAAAAACACTACCAGCTCTGTTGGCCAGGAGAGATCAAGTTAATTTCTCCAAGCGAGTCCACGGCTTCACATTCAAAGCATAGGGAGACTAAGGGGCCAGGGATATGGCTCAGTGGAATAAGCGTTTCCCTGGCAAAGTATAGGGAGACTAGTTAACGGAAGGCAGTGCAGCTCCACCATAAATACGTGGTTCCTCTTAATTAAAAATCTATTAGCAAATTTCCTGATAGGCCAATGGTATTTACAAATATAAGCTAATAGCTATTTATTAGAATGTTTATACTAAGGCCTCAAAATGAGTTTTTCCTTGTAGTGTGATAATTGTTCAGATGGCTTCCTGCTGATTTAATTACTTCAATTAATGAGGATTCTGTAAGACAAGTTTCCCTTGGCTTTGGGTCTGGTGTCATTATCACTGGGGCCTCACTGATTGTAGCTTGAGGGCCAAGCTGTAGCTGTGCCACTTGCACATATCAACATTGGAAGAAATGAAGTCCAAATGAAGAGGAAGGATAAAACCAATCAAGCCTGGTGCATGTTACCTAGATCTCTCTCAGGACAAAAAGGAGGTTTCTGCTCCCATATCACTAGGCTAAGTCTCTTCTGGTTCAAAAGGTGGGCTTCACCATCAAATTTTTGCCTTTTTCTTTGTTCCCAGTGACATATTTGAAAAGGTTAGATAAAACTGAAAGAGAAAGACTGTGGCACAGAAGAGCTTTGGACTTAGCACCTGGTGACCTGAGTAATTTTCAAATATATCTTTCAGGGCCAGCAAGATAGGTCAACAGACTACAGCACCTGCTTAAGCAAGCTAAGGCAAGAGCAGGGACTGTGGTCTTATCCACAGCAGCACATGCGCAGACGGCCTGAGCAAGCCACCAAGACCAGGTATGGCAGCCCATGCCTATAATCCCAGCACTGGGGAGGCTGAAAACAGGATCACTATGAGTCTGAGCTATGTAGTAAGACCCTGTAACAACCAAATACATTGTGTGTGTGTGTGTGTGTGTGTGTGTGTGTGTGTGTGTGTGTGTGTGTGTGTGTTCCTCAGTCCTTAAGACATGGAACCGGGCAGACATGATGAGGTTATAGAGGGCAACATAGCTTGCCCCTTGATCTATTAGATTCTCTGCTTTAAGTAGAATGAATTTCAAAGTGTTAGGCAACCCTATGAGAGGCCCACGTGAGAAGCAGTGGAAGCCTCCTCGTGGCCTAGGCCATGTGGGTGAGTCCCCTTGGAAACACAGCCTCCCGCCTCACCAAGCCTTCAGATGACAGAGTCTAGCTTGACTGAAGCTTCAAGAGGACTCTGAGCAAGAACCACCCTTCTGTCATGATCTAATACTGATCAAGATTCAAGAAAACAGCAGAGACACATGAAAACAAATAGAATCATTTCAAAGAGTGCTAGCTCTTTGAAAAGAAATTAAGATCATGCGACAGAAGATGCCTAGTTGGCATGGTCTACACCAGGAGGGCCATCTGAATGGGGATTTGAACACTTAGAAACCATGAATAGGAGCATTCCAGGTAGAAAGGATAGAAAGGGAAATGCCTGAGGCAGAAAAGATCTTGGTAGCTTCACAGTGCTGGGTAGAGACAGTGCAATGAATAAAGTCCAAGAAGATATTAGAATCCAAAGCTTTGGAAGCCTCCCAGCCAATGACTCTAACTTCAAGGGAAGTGGGAAGTCAATAGAGAGATTTAAGCTGAGAAGTGACACCCTCCATTGTGCATCCCTAAGGTGTCACTCTGGCTGCTTGTAAACTATTATCATAGAGAGGGCAGGAACAGAAGCCTGGTGGTCAGTTGGTCTCAGGGCTCACTCAGGTCAATGGCCACAGCCGGCTTAAGGTAGAAGTAGAAAAGGTGGGGAGAAGAGGCAGGTTTGAATTAAATCTGCACTGTAAAATGGACATGTCTGCTGAAGGATTAGACTCATGGATAAAAGAAGGAGAGGAGGCAAAAGAGGCTTTGGTGTGGGATTCGAACAACTAAAAAGATGCTGAGTATCCAAGTAAGAGCAGGTATGTATCTCACCTGTGTGATTCAGGTCTCAACTGGTTAGGACCAGGTCGATGAGGCCAGGCTTGTGGGTGCCTATGGATTTAAAAAAGTTGATGTGCCATGCAGTGATTTACAATTTGAAAAAAGGGGCTGGGGAAATAGCTCAGGAGTCTAAGTACTTCCCTAGCTAGCACAAAGACCCACATTTCATCCCTGGTACCACATGCTATGCCAGCCCCACACCTGTGCTGGCCACCAAAACCAGGGATGGTGGCACATACCTGTCATTCCATCACTGAGGACGCTGAGACAAATTAATAAATAAAAGAAATTTGAAAAAATGAGGATAACATATATCACATATTTGATACAGGGTCTCACTCCGCAGCTCGGGGGCAAGGCGGGCCCAGCATGCAGTGCTGGGGATCCAACCCAGTTCTTGGGCCTGCCAGGCCAGCGCTTAAACCACTGAGCTATTTCTGCAGCACCTTGTATCATGTATTTGAAAGCTGCAACAATCCTTGAGTTAACCAAGTGAATGTTTATATTTCCAACTTATAGATGAAGACTAATTGAAGTTTGGGAACGTTTTGTGGCTCATATAACATCACCAGCCACACAGTGCCTCTTAAAAGGGTATCAAAGGGCATTCTGGACAGTTATTTGTGCCGAATTATGTGTTTAGCAGCCTTCCGTTCTGCCCACTAAAGGCCGATGGAGACCCCACCCACCCCATCTGCTGGCTCAACTAGATCCTTTGACTAATACTTCTCTGTATTAGTCAGCTTAATAGTACTCTAATGAGATACCCGAGCCAAAGTGAAATGTGATTTTTGTCTTTCAGTTTTGGGGAGTTCAGTCCCTGACCAACTGACCCCATTGATATGGGTTGCAAGGGGGCAGCACGTTGTGGGAAGAACACATGGTAGAGCAAAGTGGCTCAAGTCAGAGAAAGAGAAGGAGTCCAGGGTGCCACAGCTCCATAGAGGACACACGACCTATGAAGTGAGAACCTCCCACTGGGCTGCTCTTCCTAAAGGTTCCAGCACTTTCCAATAGCGCCGCTGCTCTGAGAACCAAGCCTTAACACATGAGCTTAGGGTATGAGGCACTTACCCACACAGAGTGTCCTAATATGCACACACACACATACACACCTTCCAAATGAAAAAGAACCATATCCATGTGTTCCCTTCCTGAATTAATTTGTTCATAAAGTACCTCCTCTCTGCTAGGCTCTTGCTGGGTGCTAAAAATACAGTTAAGATCAGATATCTTGCCTACTCTTGAGAATTTCTGAATTGAACAAGGAGCTTAAACTCCCTACAACATCTAGTGAATTTTTTAGTAAGATTTTCCAGGCCTAGTCTCATGCAAAACCTCCAAGATGCCATATGAATTCCTTCCTGCTCATAAGAAATAAGTATCGAGTGTCTAAATCCACAAACACATCATACAGAAGAGGATTCTGGAACCTTGGGCAAAATATTATAATATTTTCATGGGCTGCCTAAATTCCAAGCATTAGATTTGATGAACAGCTTTATTGAATTTTGTGGATAAATATTTAAAGCCTTCAAGGGCTTGTGTAAATCACACCTATGCAGACAAACTTGCACACAGCGCCATCTGCTGCCAGTTATCAGTATGCAAGGAAATCAAAGAGTGCGAAGGATTCAAAGGCAGGTTGCAGAGACTGGGCAAGCTGTTGCTGAACTCAGAGCCCAGCCTGGTGCAGACTAACCCCTAGGCACCAATTATCACCAGTTTCAAGGTATCTGAGGGCAAAATTTCTCCCCAAAACAACAATATATGATAGAGAACAGAAGGAGGAAGGACATAAAGGAGAGGCAGGAATTTCTTTTCACAAAATACTTTTGGAGACATGGTGCCATCCAGAGGTCAAACAGCCCTTCCCTTTGTTCAAGGCAGAAATGCACCCGCATTGTGTTCTCCAGAGAAGGGAGAGCTCACACTTCCAAGGGCACAGCTCCTCCACTGCAGTCCTTTATGCCAAGGCTTACCACTCTCCTCTGACATCATATAAGGGATGTGTATGTCTCTTTAATAACTGTGTCATAGAAGCACATTTAATGGCACAAGAAATGGTCAACTTTATGGTGGCACATGCCTGTAATCCCAGCACTCAGGAGGCTGAGGCAGGAGGATTGTTGTGAGTTCAAGACCAGCCTGAGCTACAAAGTAAACTTAAGGCCAGCCTGAACTGCATAATGAGACCCTGTCTCAAAAAGACAAAAAAATAAAATAAATGGTCAACTTTCACAGCAGGAATAGTTGAAAGACAGTGTGTGTGTGTGTGTGTGTGTGTGTGTGTGTGTGTGCGCGCGCGCGCGCATGTCACATACACACCTAGGCAGCAAAGTATTAACAATAGTTATATGTTATGGCAAGAAAAAATTTTATTTGTGAGTTCTATTGTAGCTGTTTTTCTCCAAATGTTCTCTGAAATACATGTACTGCTTTTGCTGAAAAGAAAAAGAAATCCTAAGAAAAAATCCTATCCCCAAAATGAATTCTTCTTCCTTTCAGTTGCATTGCTGAAAGTTCATTTCCTTCAGCTGTGTAGTCAGGCTAAGTAAGACAAGGTGATCATCAACAATAGTGATAACAGTAACTCACATGGAGTATTTACTATGACGTATCATATATGTCAAACACCTAGCCTGGTACATAGCAAACAATGAGTTCACATACACTCTTATTAATGGTAATGATAGTATCACTATTATTGTTAGCCTTCCCTAAACTATACATATGGATCTCAATAAAGCTCATAATTTAAGTAAGGAGATAAAAATGCGTACAGAATATCTGATGCTACAAGAAAGAATGTGATTAATCCAAGAGGAAGAAATGCCTCTCCACCTTCAATTCCAAGCAGGCTTTTTTGGTTGCAGGAAGAAAAGCTACAACTAATCCAACTCAATGAAGAAAAAATCATCAATGAGTTCAA